>JAIUND010002075.1:0-26207 GCA_034699125.1 Gisinianus flammeolus | reverse complement strand
GATGTATATTTTAAATGTGTTGACTATTTTGAACAATAGGATTAAACAACATTGGATGACTATAATTAGTAATTTTTTAAAATCTATAATACTCACAGTGTGTAATAAAACTCATGAGAAGCCAGAGCTCCTCGAATTGTGTTGTCTACAGCTTCGTAGCTCAGACGCGTCTCTACAAGTAAAAGATATTGTAGGTTGAATACGATAATACCATTATGAGTACCATTTAAAAAATTTAAAACTTTTACAGGATAATTGGAACATATACAATGCAATATTATGTACATAAAATAATATACGTTTACGTTTGGATAAACAAGAACAAGAAAAAGAAATGTAATAATAATATAGCTATTATATATATTAACATTTATAAGTATATAAAGTAATAGTATATTATCCACTGCCACTCCAATCATCTTCATCATCGTCATCACTATCACTGTCATCTCGCTCTTCACTAAATCCATCACTAGAGAAACCATCCTCAAGTTGCTCAATTAAATCAACCAAGTCCTCCTCTTCCTCCTCTTCACGATCCTCTTCTTCTTCCTCCATATCCTCACTTTCCTCATCACTTTCTTCGACAATTTCGTCATTGACTTTTCCTCTCCCTACCTCATACAACCGAACACAGCTATCGTCATCCATTCTCTCTACAACTCCGATTTGTAAATCATTGAAGCTCACACATAAATCAATGAGGGGTTTCTTCAAGTCACATGTCGAAATACTGCTATAGTCATAACTATCCAGTGTAACAAAACAAGTATCATGTCCTTCTCCATTGTCCATTTTTAAACAGTACAGAACATTATTACTAAATAGTATTGATTTCGATTCAAGCAGTTTAACACTTTTGAGTAATTTGAATGTTCTCACATCCCAAATGTGTGTATTACTAATAATCTCTAGTCCATTGCTATTAAATATTCCATTGATATTATCATTCAATTTATCGAATTTATGTACAGCTTTGGCGGAAGTGTAATCATAGAGAATTCCATCACATAAAACAAGTTTGTCATCTGGACTGAATGTGGCTCGATTCCTTGTGTACTGGTTACTATTCTCAGAGTGAAAGCTCGATAATTTATTGTTTGTTTCTAAATCCGTGATGTGACACTTGTCCATGCAGGTACTTATTATCAAATCCTGATTATTACTGAATTCAATGTACTCATCGTTATTGAAATCATACATTTTGGTAAACTGACTGTCCATTCTCCATACGGAACTTAAAGGTTTCCTCCAGTGCGATGAGGTGAGAAGAATGGATCCGGATTTATTTAGTTTAAGATTATACACTTCAGAATCATGGACAGTGTATGAAGCTTCCTCTTCTCCATTATTGATATTGTAGAGTTTCACCTCCCCCTGTGATGTCCCAGCAAGAATCCATTGATAGTTTGGAGAGAAAGTGCAAGTACTGTAAGAGTCATCATGGGAATCCAAGCGGAATGTCCTAGAATAACAATAATAAAAAAGATGGATCGTTATTCAATTATTATTAGTATTATACTAACCTTACTACTACTAGTAATTATTAGTTTAAATAATGGTCAAAATTTAAAAAAGAAACGGTTTCACATACTTGAAAGGCTTGAATTTAGAATATACAACTTTGTAGTCCAAAACTCTAGATCTAGATCCTCGAGTTCTAAAGTCGAACATTTTTTTCACGAAATTGACACTCTTGTCCGTCACATTACTAGGACACTTGTGAACATTACCAAGACTAAATTTAGGAACGATGCTCATGGGGTTTTCACATTTGTCGTGTTGATTACATAAATATGTTTTGACGATAGTATCTAAAGTGACACTACTCCGTTGATTTTTACATAGACTCGCTTCCTTATTTAAAATTTTGGAAGACTCGCTCAATCCAGTTGATTCCAAATATTCAGATATGAGGAGGAGTAATTCATCTCGATCATACTTGATTTCTGGATTTCCATTCCCGGATTTACACGCAACTAATTTCTCAATATTTTCTTTGAATCGTAGATGATCATTAGATTGTTCCAGGATGGGTTCGTTAGTTAATAATTTCAATGTTCCATTTTGAACAATATTTAAATTACAGAGGATTTGATTTATTTGTCGATTCTGATTTGTTAGACCCACTAAACATTCAGAAGCTAACATACGGATCGAGTCTGCATCTGTCACAGGCGTTTTTATAAATAATAGTCTTGTGAGTATGAGTAGTCCATTGTTTAGTCTCGTAGTTTCTTGAATAACTTGTAAATTTGTAGAACTCGATAATAATTTACTGAGTAATTTTAAGCAGGATTTCTGGACTTGAGGTTCATTTATGAGTTCACCTTCAATCCCTGTCATAATTATACTAAATTTATCCAGGATTTGTAATTGTACGTTTGGATAGTCACATATTAAACATAGTGCGTCAAAAACATTCACCAGAGTCTGTTCATTATTGTCCAACTCACTGATGCTAAACAATAGTTTGACACCGTTGAGTCTCATAAATTTCTCCACAGCAAGATGTAATTTCTTGGGTTTGATTAGGATCTCGGATTCAAAATATTTCTTGACATTGATACACACTTGTTTAATTGCTTGTTTTTTAATGGCTTCTTGTTCCTCTGTATCGGATTGAAAATCTTCCGCAACACTCGTGGAAGCAATATTGAGTACACGACGGAGTCCATCAGTACAATCGAATAAATCTAGTATAAACTTGTAACCGTACGTAGAACTGTAGAACATGAGTGCGTGATTCCGAGACGAACTATGACTACAGTCAAGTAGCCAATTGACGTATGTGATTAAACTACGGAGAGTCGAATTGCTAAACTGATTCAACGTTAAAATAGAGTCTGGTTCATAAACTATATAGTAGAGTACAAGGCTGAGTCCAGTGGCAGAGATGGATGGTCTTGGGATTTTAAGTAGTAAATTCATATTGGACTCTGTAAGGAATTCCAAAGTGAACTTCTTGTGGCACAGAAGCGATGCCAAATATTTTAAGGTTTCAAATTGTAATCGGCTATTTCCAGATTCAATATTTCGAAGGATAAGTTCAATGCTGTTATTCAGAGAAAAGGTCAGCATCTATTTAAAAAAAGAAAAAAGAAACAATAAATAATAATAAGATTAAAATTTGAATGTAAAAACAAAATATAATAGATATGTATTAGCATAGAAGAACTATTACATTTGCACCTGTACTTTTAGAGTATCAATTGTAGGAATTTAAAATAGAACAAATACCTCTTGATATTCTCCCAATGGCGCTAAATATCGCAAAGTGAATATTTGCATAGTTGCATTATTGACGGGAAAAACTGTCATACTTCCAATGATATTCGATTCCATCTCAGCCCAAGATGAGCTACTGTCATTGTCCATATCCTCATACTTTCTTTTCGTTCCCGTCGTCAAAGGGTAGTCAACTTCATTCATTATGATATTCTTAGTAAATTGATCATTATTATGTCTTTTATTCAAATGAGCAAAAGGGCGATGGTGATATTTTTCAATGGACTGAAGATGTTTGAGCCTTTTGAGCATTTGAGGAACTAGGTGAGTGTTTTTATCCCTATATTCAAAACAAAAACACAAAAAAATGTTGTATTTATAAACAAAAAAACAAACTTCCATTTTAAATAACTTTGTAATTGGTACAAGTTACTTACTTGTATTTGCCAGCAATATCTGGCACTTCCATGGATGCTCCTAAAAGTCCAAGACTGTAAGATTGTAAAGGTTCAGGAGCTCTCTCTGCCCATGAAAAAAGTCTACCAATTAGACCTTCAGTTTCCTATAAAGTAAAATGAATTAAAAAACCAATTGAAATTGTTTCCATCAATATTTATAAAGAAGTCATCGCACCATGCACCAACAATATTTTTATTAATTATCACAGCATACAATAATAAAAGGAAAATATTCAATTTATATACCTGGTAAACAACGGAAGTCTCCAATCCAGGTAGGATATTGACAAATAGTCGACAAGCAGCAGTATTCACAAGAAGATCCCTACCTTCTGCCCAATTTTCTCTCATATAGTCGTGGACGAGGCGATTGATAAATATTTCTTTTTTAAAGATTAGCTTCAAGCTGTGTCCTAGAGGACAATTGGGATGAGTTCGGAATGGATGTCGATCATCAAAAGGATCCGGGTCAAGTTTTAAATACATCTCCATTTCCGTCTCCAATACCTCAGATAGTCTATAGGAATAATATAAATACCAAATTAATACCATGTCGGATTCAATTACACAAACAGGTATATGTGTATCGCTATAATATAGTCTATACACTATATTGGTAATACATACTGTGCATATAACATATAAACACATTATAAATAGAATTCTAAATATTTTTGTAATTACAAAAATCATTCACCAACCTATTGAGAACTGGAACTGGATCAAATCCACTAGTTTCATAGTTTTTTTCCCATAATCCTAGTACATTTGCCACACTGGTCATATCCTCAAGTCTCTCCACCACTGGTTCCGGTTCCACCTTGTCATTATCATTGACCTCAATGGGAACTCCAGCAACATCTTCCATTTCTTCACCTTCTTCCGAATCTAGCACTAATTCGTCGTCTGCACTTTGATCTTCCTCGTCGTGACTATCCATTTTATCATTACCAATTATTATAAATTACCTGTACAATTACAATCATACACCAACATTTAGTATGTATATTTATTTTAGTTTATAATCATTCAACATTCATTCTTCTTTACCCACATGTTTCAAATCAATCATTATAATTATACATGTGCTCTGCAGTAAAAGTGCTTCCGCACTTATGAAACGTATTAAGTTTACACTTACATACACCAAATCACAAACCATGTGTGTACCACGAAAATATGTAAACATTTATCTACTTGAGTATCAAAACACAATTATATATGTATGCATGCACTTAATCACAAGAAAATTGGGATAAAACTCACCTGGGGCAATTTTCCAACAGATAAACTAAAGATTAAACAGAGTCTTGCTCTTAACCTTCATAAAATTAAACAAAATAGGGTGAAAATTTTGATAAAAACGACGACAAAATTTTCCATGTAAATTTCATACCTTGCACGATTACAATGGCTTTGAAGTAGCCGGGTCATTTCGCATCATTGGATCACATGGTCTCTCTCATTGAGAGTAATAAAACATAGTAAAAAGACGCGTTATGAATATATACATATAAATACCTACAATAGAATTCAATAGATGTGTAGAATTTATTACATACTTTTCATTTTGACGATATTTTGTATCAAAATCATTGCAACAATTAAGAATGATTTAATTAACGTTCCATTAAAGATTTAAGTTGGTTAAATGTTACCACAATAAATACTAACAATAGTTTAATTATTGATATATTGATATATTTTTTATTTAGTGTTTCGTCTTGTCATTTTAACTGAATGAAATATATATACAAACAAGTTCAAACAACAATCAACTCAACAAATAACAATTTTTCACACATATACATTGATACGATAGAACTTCGTCACGAATTGCAATTGACATTTGTCATTTTACCCGTATGAAATGATGACAACCATTGTATTGACCCCAGGTATTTATTTATTATTTTTATTATATGATTATGTAAATAAAGAAGGGCGATAATAAAGGAAATAGTTACTGGATCTTGTAAATTACACATTCTGTTGTTTTTTGCGTGGCGTATTAAATACACATTAAATAAATATTTGACTCCTTTCTTTTTTCAAGCTGGGATTCGTAATTACATACTAGAAGGAGTGGATAACTTACGAATTCGAAAGTGTCGACCGGATCGAGAAACAATTGCACATTATGTGTTGAGAAAGTATGGGGGTACCTTAGCTGACATTTTCAATGAACTTGAAAACATAGTTGATGAAGGAATACTTTTGTAAGTGACCATTTAGTAAATCGTAATATAAACATCGATGCTTCTAAATATTTAGCAATAATATATGACATATTATATGTACTGTATTTCGTCAATACTTTCACCAATGTAGCTAGTATATTATTAATGATTTTTACATTTTACATTAAAGGAAAGTGGAATACAAAGGGAGTACGAGCTACAGAACTCCAGAATCTTTTGGTAAGTATAAAAAGAAACTGTGAATTTTACATGTAATCAAGTAAATACATGTATGTATGTATTGTTTTATAACTATATGCACAAGAGTTTTATAAATACATTCTTTGTCTCTTTTTTTTCGTGCAGACCAGAAAAACAGCCCCTTATTAACAAAACATTCAAAAATTTTAAATTCATCCCGAACAACTCGACTTATTCTTACTTCAATAAATGACTTGTTAGCACAAAATCCAGAATATTGTACACTGGGTATACCCATCGAAGAGCTCAAAACAAAACTGACCGCATTAGAACCCATACGATTCCAAGATGATAAACTGAATATAGCTTTTAATCGGGAAGTGAGTATTGGGAATGTGCTTCTTGGCGAGGGAGGTCGTGTTTATCCTAAAGACATACAACCACGTAAGAATGCTATTAAACAGGAAGACCGTGAATCGAGTCCAGAGGTCAAAGTTCCCAAGAAACGTGGACGCAAATCAAATGCAGAGAGGTTGAGACTGCAAGCTGAAAAAGAAGCAACTGGAGTTGTAAAGGATGTTAGTGATGAGGAAACTATCAATGAAAGAGTTCAAGAGGCTGTTCGGAAAACATTCGATGGAAGAGTTTCTGGTAGAAATAAGGTAAATAGTACATTCCAATATGTATATACATATATAATACGTGTTCTTGTTTTTTTTTACATCTTGTTCTCATTATCCATGTGATCCATGTGTATTCTCAATTGCTAATCTTTTTATTTCTTGTTATTTTCTTAATTTTTTTATAGAGAAAAACCAAAGTGTTCGACCCATCAGACGTAGTCACTCCATCAGCAGTAAAGTCGCCACCTAAAAAGAAGAAACGTGGTAGTGCTGCTAGTGGTACAATGGACTCTTGTGAGATTTGTAATAAAAAGAGTGATAAAGGGCTAGTTATTTGTGCCACTTGTGCTGCCTCATGTAAGACAATAATAATAATATTTGTTTACGAGAAGTAGTTATTATATTGACAGTCATAACAGTACTCGTTTAAATATGCATAAATGAACTTTTAATTTGATTGTAGTTCACCTCCACTGCCTTGGACTGAACGAGTCTTCATGGTCAGACTGGAACGAATGGGTGTGTATTGACTGTCGAATATGTAATGCTTGCTCTACCCTACTAAAAAATGTAAGAAAGCGTTTGTTTGAAAAATTCTTTCAATTTTCCAATAATGCATTGTGTAAAATAGTAAAATAAATAATTGTAAAATAATAAATTTTGTTTTCATATTCACAGATGAAACACACAGAGTGTGGAAAATGCAAAAGTGGTTTCCATGTTGCTTGTGTTGGTGAGGAGGAAGGATTTGTTTGTGGTGACTGTGTATTCAAGTCTGATCCTGATTCAAAGAACAAGATACAAGATGATGTTTCCCCCAATTCTGGTGTGGATGCTCCAAAGAAGCGTAAAAGTCCATATTATTTATGTGCATTTTAGTATCTTGTATAATGAAAAAAGTTATTCCCTATACACCATAGGGATTCACTTTTTAAACAATTCACTGTACTTGTAAAAACTAAACATGCACAAGTAGATTTGGAATTACCTATAAAAGTAATATCAAACATTTTGAATAAGCACCAAAAATACCAAAACACAAATAGTAAAACTGAGTTTACTACTATTGTAGTAGTACAATGGACAATAAGATTGCGATTACATACATATAACACTTGTTTTTGTTTGTATTACGATTTGTAGTTGGACGGCCACCAAAAGTTCGTCAACCATCTGAACCATCGCTCGTTAAATCATTATCTCCAACAACCACAACCTCACCACCCTCTGTCAAGGATTCTAAAACAGATCTTCTAACAGATGACTCCATTACTGAAGATGAGCAGCAAACGGATGGGGATGATGACAAGGAAATTGCTGAAAAGAAAGAGAAAATTGGTGGAAATGGGGATTTAAATGTGAAAAATTGCAATGACTGGAATCCTTCGCAAGTGGAACAGTATTTTCAAGAATTTGGGTTAGCTGAAGCTGGAGCTTTGTTCAGAGAGCAGGTTGCTGCTCCATTTATTACTCGACTAGGTTTTATATGGTATTCTTGTTCCAGTTTCCTTTACTCTTCGTAAAGGAAAACTTGAAACTGAACAAATTATCATATAAAACCGGTGTTTTCTTTTTCAAACATTTTTTAACTTGTCTTCATTTGTACACAATGTAATGTTTTTTTTTATTACTTATTTTATTATTATGTTATCATGAGTGCTATGCAATACCGCCCTGTGAACATTCATTTTCTTCTTTACTTCACAATATATATTATTAATTATTGTTACTTTTGTTCTTAAATGAAAATATATATGTAGTTTTTGTTTCATTTTAATATATTATGAGTTTAATTTTGATTTGTGTTTATTTTCGTTCTAAAATATGATATTTTTGGTTTTGTTCACAGGAAGTCGACGGTCTGAGCCTCCTCTTAATGAAACGTTCGGATGTCATCTTTGGTATGAGACTAAGACTAGGTAATTGATTAATACATTGTCCATCCAACTCATTTGCTAAATTATGGCTGTACTAATAAATGACATTAAGGGTTTATTGATTTAATGACACTGATGATTTTAATTTAAAGGTCCAGCGTTAAAAGTTTACAAACTTATACTTCAACTTCAGAGTAATGTAAATTCATGAATTTAATTCTACATTATAACAAGAAATTGTATAAGCAAGTACATATTTAAATTATATTATTATGACATACATTTATAGATTACTCTTTTCACTTTCACATTATAATAAATGTAAAAACAATAATGAGTATTACATATTATTGTGTGTTTCAATTTTTTTTGTAAAATCATCATGTATACTACATACATAAAATAGTATAGATAGTGAGAAATGAAAATAAAAAAAAGAATTTTACTTTTACTTTCCTTGTAGTATCGTCTCCTTTCAAAGGAATCCTTTGTTGTCATTCACATGTCGTAAATCAAATTGAGTTTTTTGTTTGTATACTTCTCGTTTAATTGAATTTTTGATCCTTCTGGAAAAACATTGGCTTTTATTATGAATGTATTGCATGTCAGGATTTTCCATAAAGATCGAGTATATCATGGCCCAAGAGGTATACAAACGACAAACATATGAAGTTTATACAAGTATAATATATGAAACAATAATTTTTTTGATACATGAAGAAAACATGAATGCATCGGGTTGTAGCTCTTTACATAATATTGTAGTTATCCAGAATTCTCTAGACTTGTAATAGGTTTTAAATGCCTTCTCGGCTAATGTAGCGTAGTAGACTAACAACATGTATTTACATTTACTATATCTCAAGTGAATCTCGAATGGAAATGTTTTCGCAGTGCGTGTACATGGCTGTATACGTATTTATATAATGTGTCACCAATTCATAATAATATTATACTGCAATGTAATTACGTTAACGATTAACGATTTTTCATTGACTTGTCTTTCTCTTTGAGATTGAGAGTTTGAGAGTATATATACTCTCAACTTTCGAGATTCATTCTCTCCATTCATTTTCAAAGATGATTAAGACGGTTACACCTTATACATACATGTTTTTATAGCTAAATTCTAATATATGTAAGTCCACGGGCATGACTAAGTATAGGTCTTTAGAATTTTTTCCCCTAGAAAATAACATTTTTGAGCAAATGAGGAAAAGGCTAAACGATTTAGGATTCATTACAACTTTTACTTTCCGTATCATTTTGGATTTCTCAAAGGCTTGGAGAGTTCACAAGGATAAACTAAACAAGATAGATATGTGTGAAATGTCATGAAAAAATGTGCAAGTTGGAAATATTTCGTGTCGATTGTCGATTGTAAATAGAAAGGCAATCTGTTTACTAAAACCTGGAAAAAATTTCAGGAAAGAGAGAGAGAGAGAATGTGTGTGTATGTGAGTGCGAGTGAGTTGAACTGTTTCAGATGTGTCTGAGGTCTCTCTCTGCGCTGGCATTGCCCCGCCGTCAAAATATCAAAATACTTTATATATATATACATACCCAAAAGTACAGTCACACGGCAGTGTGGCAGGGCTATTGAATTGTCAGAGCTCACATTCTCTCTCTGTCTACAAACTTAAACGAATACGACAAAATCTAAATGAAATATCTACAAGGGAAAAAATTCGACATCAGTATTCTTATTACTAATTCTAAATTGCCAGTCCTATATAGTCGTAAGTACACGTATAGAAATGTTTTCATACACATACGTATATAGATTTAAGTTCTCATCTCGTTAGTCTTTAATACAGTTGATATTCATGAAAAACTTTCCCAGAGAGTCTCAGCAGACTCAGAGTCAAAGCATAAATAATAATACTATTAGCATATCTATTTAGCACACTGGTGGTTTATATTGCACTCAAATTTCAAATGGCACTGGCCAACTTTCTTCAGCTAAAACGTCTTCATCTCTCCTTCTTTTTTCTTCATCTTCAACTGCTTCTTCCTCTGCTTCGTCTTCTTCATTCTTCATATTATTATTATAAAACTCTTCTCCTTTTTTTGCTAAACTTTTTAGCTTGTTTTATTCTCAGTTGAAGTTGAAGTTGCAGTGATCGAGCAGTTGGCTGTTGATGTTGAGCTTTTGCTCATGATGGTGTTTGTGTTTTGTGTGTGTGCGAGTGTGTAGAACTGTAGAGTCATATAAGCAAATGTCTTATGTCTTATAAATCTATTTTTTACACAAGTTTTTCTCTGTTTTTTCTATCTTCCTCTGAGCTATTTTTTTCTTATATTTATGCATGCGCAGAGTTTTCCTTTGAGAGAGAGAGAGAGAGAAGTAGAAGAAGAGGCAGAGGAAGAAGCAGAAGAAGAAGAAGAGGAATTTTTTTCTTGTGCATCGAAAATGTTATATAAAAAAAACTGGTAGAAGTCTGTCTAGACTCTGTGGGCAACGTGGGTTCTCGTCGTTCTCTCACTCTCTCTCTCTTTGTATACTCTCTTCTCTCTTCTGTTCTGTTCTCTTGTGGTCTTTTTTTTTCTAACTGTGTACGGGTGTACGTACACATGGTTGGGATTTCGTTTCTGGACTGGGTTTTTTGGGTTTCAAGATTTAAGATTGTCTTGAATTCTCCGAGTTCTCCAGTGTGGGTTGTCCTAAGATGAATTGGAAATTGATCATTGTGAGCTTTTTAATTTTTGTTCTCATTCTCATGGTGATTGTCGTGTCCGTCGTGAGCTCCGTCCAGAGAGTCAATGTCAAAAGTGTTCAGAGTTATGGTGAGAATTCTTCTTGTTCTTTTCCCCCACACATCTCCTCCTTTCCTTTGGAATTCATTGGAATTCGGATCTTCTCATAAAAAATCCCTATACTTTTCCTGAAACTCGGGACATGAAAATACACACATATACAAAACACGGGCAGAGTTTTTTTTTTACGAGGGATATAGAATTTTGTTTTAGCCAGTTTACCGAGTGAACAAACGACAAATGGCAAATTACATCAAATTGTTCAATTTCTCAAGAATCCTCTCAGAAATTCCTTCACATGTGTGTATACGTGATTATTTGTGTTTGTGCTTGTGAGTGTGTGTGTGTGTGTGCATGTATGTATTTACTAAATATATATCGTACATGCCCATGAAACGGTTTTATTTATAAACATCTCGACTGCATTTAAAAGTTTCTTAGAGTATTTTCACCTCTCCTATGGGATTTGAATCCGGATGTGGGATTTCTCGTCAATATCGTGAAAGATTTCAGATTATATTTTGAAAGATTTTAAAGGACAAAAGACACAAAATAATGCATAATGGACTGTGTGTCAATGTCCATATACTGAATCTGAATAGTGAATATACATACTCCATTGGATTATTTGAAAGTTTTTTCGTCGTCAGTATGTGTTTGGATTTCAACATGTCGAGTCGTTTCATTTTATTACACTTGTTATGATTTGAGATTTTTTTTTTATGAACGCGGACAATAGATGAAAATTCAGTTTGAATGGAGGGCTATAAAAAAGGGATGAGGAGAGAAGTTTGGATATGGATGACAAGTGTAGTAGGTGAAATGTGAAATTGAAATAGGTGTAGGTCTCAATTGTATGCATATATGTATATGCCCTCCATGACTGCATATATGTATATGCCCTCCATGACTGCATATATGTATATGCCCTCCATGACTGCATATATATATATATCGTATATATATGGTGTGCAATGCGTACACAAAAAAAACACACACACACACAATTTATTACATATAAAGTTCACTTTCCCTAATACGAGTTGAAAAAACTCTCTTGGCCTTGAGCTCGGTGAGATGTAAGGAACACTCTCGGGATAAAAAAAAAGTGGGATTCGTTAACTCTCAGCACGTGTTTATTGGTCTCGAGTTTCATCTTCCTACACATTCCTCTTCTCCTCCATTCATATATAATATATATATATATACAGATATATATGTATAACATTTGATATTGTACAATTACAGTTAATAATTATCATTGCAGTTTGATCGAATGAGCAGTGAGCTTAACACTGATTTATTTCATTTCATCGTCTTTTTTCATGCACATATACAGATATTTATGAGATTTTTTTATCGTAAGTAAAAAAAAACGTTGTGAAGTTTTTTTATAGGATTCTGTCACATATTGACATTTTAGCTAGACTTGAATGTCAAATCATTTCTGGCTCTCTTTTCTGTATACACTGTATATACAGTCCAAACCGACAAAATATAATGTCGGTTTTTTTTGTTTTTTTTTTTTACTGTCCCCATTTCCGAATTCTGACCTTTGAATCCAAAATTGTTTAGTTCCTTTTGAAGCGTTTGTATACATATGTGTGATGTAATTAATCGGAATATTGGAATGTGTTTCATTCCATATTTTTGATGTGAATGTTTAAAAAAAACGGAATGGAAATGAATATTTTTTTTAGAGCCAACTCAACAGCCCAAGCAGGAGATGAAAGTGACTCAAACTCGGGATTTGACCACACCATACAAATTGCCCCCAACACCTCAGGACGAAGAATTATGGTTTGATGAAATCATGAAACTGAATCGTCTCAAACCACCCAATAGTACACTCAAACAGTCCACACAACGAGTTCATATTGACAGTGGTAATTTTCGTGTTCAATTAGCAACGATTTGGGATCCACATCCAAGCTATAGATTCCGAGCATTTGGTAAAGATTGGAGAATTGATTTGACACCGAGTAGTGGGTTCATTGGACCAGATTTTCGGGTCACAGAACATGGTGTGAATGAATCTGTAGTGGGGACTAAAAGTGACATAAGTGGCTGTTTTTATAATGGTGTTGTTGAAGGGGATGTTGGTTCTTCAGTGGCTGTGTCTTTGTGTCATGGAATGGTGAGTTTTTGACAATTCAAATGCAAATTCAAATACGCACTTTCTACTTTCCACATATAGTTTTCTCTCATGTGCATATACGATGCACATTGATTGACGACATATGCATTTCCCTGAATTTTGTAGACTGGTCATATTCGGACTTCGGGAGGGAGTTTTTTTATCGAGCCGACGGGAGAATGGAAAGGACCGCATGTGCCCATACTTCATGTCATTTACAAATTACCTGTCCAGCCTATTGCTCATCATCAAGATGATGTTCTCCAGCCTCGTAAGTCACGGAAATTTAAAGTATATACAGACTGTATATATAGATGACCAAAGAATCGTTAGATAATAAAATGTGCATATGTATGTGACACATACGGTGTGTGTATATAATATAGCTGTGGTGAGTAGAACTGGAAGTACAATAATGAAAGATGCCCACATTCGCCAAAAGAGATCAATGAGTCGAGAGCGATACGTGGAATTAATGGTCACAGCGGACTCGACGATGACCTCATACCATGGAAATAATCTCCGTCATTACATTCTCACACTGTTATCAATCGTTGCTCTGGTCTATCGAGATGCCTCCATTGGGAATCCCATCAATATTGCTCTCGTTAATCTCCATGTCCTGAAAAATAAGGATTTTGGAAGGAAAAGTTTAAATAGTACGAGTGGACTTAGTGCCAGTGACATGCTCCGCAATTTCTGGTTCGGGATTTATCATTTATCATTTTCCAACAAAACCTGATTGAACCCATACAATTGTATACATATACCTATAGAATTCTGTTCAAATGTACATATATTTGATCTTTGATTTTTTAACGTTTACTGAATGTGAATGTATATACAGTAAATGGCAAAAGGATACGAATGAGTTGGATGATGGACTGGGGATGCATCATGACACTGCCCTGCTTCTTACTCGAGAGACCATTTGTCGGAATCCTTGGCTTGGGAAATGTGACACCCTTGGACTGGCAGAGTTGGGTACAATGTGTGATCACTATGCCTCCTGCGCGTTGGTACAGGATAATGGACTTTCGGCTGCCTTCACCATTGCTCACGAGCTCGGTCATGTGTACGCTCACATTTGTTTCTCATCTTCCATACATTCACCAATTCTATTCAGTTAAAAAATACAGTAATACAGATGATTGTGATTGTGATTCAAATTCAAATGATAACATTACATTTTCAGTATGAACATGCCGCACGACGATGACTACAAATGTCAATCGTTCATGACGAGCAATCCCTCGACAGCAACAGCTTCCACCACACCCGCAAAAACAACTGGAAATTATGTCATGAGTCGTATGTTGGATCATAACACTTATCCTTGGGCTTGGTCCAGATGCTCTAGACATTTCCTCACGGAATTCTTAGAGTAAGTAACTTTCCCACATTCCTCACTTTTCCCCTTGATGAAAAATCCTTTATTCCGCCAATTACATGTTTTGTGTGTGTGTGTATGTGTACACAGTGCTGGTCATGGTTCTTGTCTTGAAGATACCCCCACGGAAAATTTGATTGTGGACAATATCGGACGGAATGGAGGGATTCAACAACCAGGAGAAATATTCAGTGAGCATCGACAGTGTCAGCTCGTTTTTGGGCAGGAATCAAAGCTGTGCAGTTACATGCCAGTCTGCCGACGACTTTGGTGCACCACAGGTAGGATGACAAGAAAAGGGTTAAGGAACACTGAATATTATTGTGGAATCCATCCATTGATTTTGATTTTGATTCATTCTATCACGATGAAATGTTTTTGATTGAAAATTATAGGGGATGCGGATGTGGAGGGTTGTAGAACTCAGCACATGCCCTGGGCGGATGGTACTCCCTGTGGAGAATCCAAATGGTGTTTGAAAGGTGCGTGTGTCCTCAAGGATTTGGATGTCCTTCGAATTGTGGATGGGGGTTGGGGCTCTTGGGGGGATTATGGGGATTGCTCTAGAGAATGTGGAGGAGGGGTGAGGAGATCCTTAAGGGAGTGTGACAATCCACTCCCGTCAAACGGTGGGCGATATTGTATTGGCCCTCGAGTTCGCTACGAGTCCTGCAATACCCACGAATGCCTTGGGGACAGTAAAGACTATCGAGCCGAGCAGTGTGCTCAATTCAATGATGATAATTTCAATATTCAAGGTCTACCAAAAGATGTTCAATGGGTGCCCAAATATTCTGGAAGTCGGTTCCCATTTCAATCATTTTCTTATAAATATGACGAATTCCAAAAGATATTCTATTCAGTGCAAGTTTCTCACCAATTTTTTTACTGTAAACTGTAAATTGTTTGTTTGTTTGTTTGTGGTAATTACAGTCAGTCCAAAGGATCGATGTAAATTATTCTGTCGTGTGATGGGCTCCAGTGCGTACTATTTACTCAAAGAGAAAGTAATTGATGGGACGCCTTGTGGTCCAGATACTTTTGACATTTGTGTCAACGGAGCTTGTTTACCAGCTGGATGTGACCGGAGATTACACTCTCGAAAATTACTTGGTCAGTCTCATTTCATTCCCCATCAACATCAAAAATCAAAAAAGTCATATCCTTCTTTGAAACTCTAAATGGTTTTCTTTCTGTTTATTTTCTAAAAACAACAGATATTTGTGGCCTTTGTGGTGGGGACAGTTCAACATGTAAAACTCAAGGAGGATCCTACAACGAGTCTTCATATGGCTACAGCACCGTCATTCGAATCCCGTCTGGTGCATCCTCCATCGATATCCGTCAGACTTCCGCCACATCCCGTGATGACAACTACCTTGCCCTTCTCGACCCATCCACAAACGAATATCTCCTCAATGGTCACTTTGTCGTCTCCATGTTCCGAAAGAATGTGCATGCCGCAGGGACGCTCATCGAATACAGTGGGAGTGATAGCACGACGGAGCGAATCAATTGCTCGCGCCCCATCCAATCCGACATCATCGTTCAAGTTCTGAGTGTAGGGAAACTCTCTCGTCCAAATATCGTCTATCAGTACGTCATCAGCATCGACAAGAATAAATACAATTGGAAACTGACCGGCTACTCAGAGTGTAGTGAGTTGTGTAGTGGAGTGAATGAGCCCACGTACAGTTGTTTCCGTGGTCATGCGGCCGTCTCTGAACATTTTTGTTTGAGTCTTCATCGACCGAATGGGAAGCCAAAGAATTGTAATACGAATTGTAAATACAATTGGATCGGAACCAAATCCGGCTGTAGTACGAATTGTGGGAAAGGACATCGGAATGTGACGTACAGTTGTAGTGCAACCTACGTGAACAGTACAAGCAAGTGGGTGAGTGAAGAGAAATGCCCATCTAGTCAAAAACCAGAAGGGATGGAGCCTTGTAATGTACCGTGTGAGATGCCGAAATGGCGTTATGGCCCTTGGGGTCCTTGTGATAGCATCTGTGGAGATGGCTTCTCCGTCCGAACAGCTGTTTGCTATTTTAATAATCAAGTGGTGGATAATGGATATTGTAATCGGACGACGAGTGAGATTGATCAACGAGGAAATGGGTCCAGAGGAGATGGGAAAAAAGTTTATATCAAAAGGAAATGTAATGAGAGGGATTGTGGGACTTGGAAAATTGATCAGTGGTCCCCCGTAAGTCTTTTTTTTTATATATGTATTTTTCATATCCTAATCCAATTCATTGTACTGATTAATTAAATGTAATGGTATATATATCGTAATAAACCATTGATTGAAATATATATATATGATTAGTGTTCGAGAACGTGTGGGGAAGGGATTTCTCGGGCTGCATATGCTTGTTATTTGGGATCAACAATCCTCCCACCAGACTACTGTATTAATTCACAGAGACCAGCCGTAGAACGGAAATGTGACTTACCGCCATGTTACATTTGGGTGAAGGGAACTCATCAGTGTAGCAATTGTGGGGTGAATATAACTGTCCCAATCCACTGCTCTGTTTTCAGTAATGGTCAGAATGTGGATGAGAAATATTGTGAGGGACTTGATAAACCTGATGGGATTGTTTATTGTGGGGACTGTGCCCTTCCTGAGAAACAAAGGCTCGTCATGAAAGAGGAATCTTTTGGACAATGGGAGGAAGGAGATTGGAGCATTGTAAGTCTCTCTTTTTTTATTATGTACATAATACAGATAGGTATTATGTAGCACTGTTTTTCCATTCCATTCCTCACCCGAGAACATTTTCAGTGTCGATATAGTACTGACATGCATATAGAATTTTAAAAAATCTACGTAAAATTTATAATTGGGAAAAGACAGCAATTTGAAAACCCAAAAACTATATGTAGGAGGAATCAAAAAATAAATAAATTTTATAGGTACATAAAATAAAGGTACATAAAGCAAGTCTTTTGATTAGCCTGTGCAAATAAACAATTTTTTTTTACAACTAACCACATTCTTTTTATCTTTCACTTATTTCGAATTTGTCTTAGAAATTCTCACAGGTCAACTTTTTTTAAACTTGTCGATAAGGATTTGCAAAAAAAAAAAAAAAATTTGCAACACGTACACAATACAGCTCATATTGTATCTTTTCTTCTTTTCCTTGTCCTTGTCAATATTTGGACAAGGTTCTTTTGAATATCTGCTTAGAGTTTGTTTCACGTAAACACCAAGAAAGAGAGAGAAAGAGAGGAAAAGAGAGAAGAAAAGTAGCGACCAATATACCTACTCTGGCTAATAATAGATCAATCAAAAAGTATTATAAACAAAAGTATGTAAAAAAAGAGGAAAATTCCCAGATAGATACACATTTCACAGGCCTCTCTCATCTCTGGTTTCACTATCTCGTCTCAAGTCTCAAAATTGTTTTGGAGAGCTTTCGGTTTCAAATGATGTTTTCTCATCGTCTGTCGTTCACAAGTTGTAGTCTATACAAGAAAGATTACGTCAGTTCACATTTTCTCATACATGAATTGGTTTACATGTCGACATATTACAAATCCGAACGAACGGATTTCGTTTTTGCAATTTTCTATATCTATATGCATTTTAACAAATTACTGTACGTTTTTTATGCAGAATATTTTCTGTTCCTTTGTTTTTCGTACTAAAGATGAGATTCAAAATGAATTGATTTGATTTTATTTGAATTGGAATTTAAGTGTCAATCCATATCGAATCATCTGAAGCCAAATAATGGAAATTCAACGACGACAACGGGACTAAAATATATCCGAAATCGGAGTGTGACTTGTTCCAGTCGAAATTGTAACCCTGTAAGTCGTCCAGTAACAACAGGAGAATGTGGCCTTTGGTCAACTGGGAAATGGTCTGAATGTAATAGTACATGTGGGCCTGGCTTGGAAATCCGAACAGTTCAATGTTCATTGGACTCTGTGAAATCATCTAATTCGGATTTCTGTCCATCTCCATCACCACCCAGTACGAGATCCTGTACTAAAGCTCCTTGTGAATGGAAAACAGGGCCTTGGGGGAAATGTTCTAAAGTTTGTGGGCATGGGATTAAGATCCGACAAGTGAAATGCTCCGGTTTCAATTGTGATGACGGAGGGAAGCCCTTGGACTATGAGAGTTGCAGTTTGGAACCATGTCCATTGTGGATGACGGGGGAGTGGAGTGAATGTAGTGCAAGTTGTGGTGGTGGAGTCCGCGAGAGAAGTGTCAGATGTATGGATTTTGATCAAGTGGTGGAGGAACGGAAGTGTGTGGAGGCTGGTGTATTGAAGCCTAGTCATAGTGAGTCCTGTGCGGACGTGGACTGTCAAGAAATTAATCGAGTGGATGACAGCGTCACTTATCGATGGCTTACGGGGACCTGGAGTAATGTGAGTCTTCGCATTTTCTAATAAGCATGGAGTTGAAACGGAATCATTATGAATTATTTTGCTATAGCTATATGGAATTATATTTAATTTAATGTAATTTGTGAATATGGATTTAGTGTACAAAGCATTGCGGGAAAGGGCACAAACTTCGGGATGTAAATTGCACAAAAGTAGAATACTCAAGTGGGAAAGTCGTCTCAAAGTCTATAGCGAATGATGAGAAGCATTGTAAATGTAAGTTTGGAAAATCATTTCCCTATCATTTCCGTGCGAACAAAAAGAAACTTTTGTACATTCATGGAACATGTGGGGAATCATTCCTGGAATTTTTTTACAATTACATGTATAAATAACATTGTGTGTGTCCTTTTCAGCTCAAAAACCGAGAAATAAACGCGGCTGTGCTCGTTTTCCATGTCGTTTCAAATGGATTACAACTCCGTGGTCTCAGGTTTGTAAACCCAATGATTGTGATTTTTTTGAATGATATTGTATGTATTTAGTATTTTGTTTGTTTATAGTATGATTTAAATGTGGACTGTATTTCTGTAGTGTTCGAGAGACTGTGGGTACGGGATTCAAGAGCGAACCGTATCTTGTCATCGTGTTAATCAATATGGTTGGGTGGACCCGGATATTGTTCATTACTGTGATAATGCTGACAAACCAAAGAATTACAATTATTGCTTCTTGGCCGACTGCCAGGATTTGTACAGGTATATACATACTTAATCACAACTAATAAGCAATGACTATATATATTGTATAATCATTGGAAAAAGTACTCATATTAATGAATGATGACATATTTGTTTGTACTTTTTGTACAGATGGAAAACGGAGAACTGGACGGATTGTCCAGTGACAAAATGTGGGAAATTGAGTAGACAGAAACGTCGTGTGTATTGTATTAGTACTCGTTCGAATCATCGAGTCAATTCAAACAATTGTAAAGCAGAGAGTAAACCAGGTCGGAAAAGAAAATGCCCGGTTATCACATGTGGACTCACAACTTGTCAAGGACTCTCTGACGGTAATCATTTACTCGTTGTCGCCGGGAAGAATGTCACAATCTATTGTCACAAAGGTGGAGAATTCATCAATTTAAATACAGAGGAAAACTTTTCCGAAGTGTATGAAAAAAGGTACGATGATGAATCTCATTCATATACATGCACAAAACGAAAGATTCACAATTTCCTCTTCAACAGCATACACTTGTAATTTTGTAGATTGTTTAAAAAAGTCATGTTCTTTTTCTATATATATTTGACAAGGTTGATTCGACCAGAGACTTGTCCACGAGGTGGAATCCGATTAGAAACTTGTGAGTGCATTCAGGATCGGAATCGTCGATCTGGATTTACTTACTACGATAAAGTTCGATTGAATGTTACAAATCTTCGTGTTCAAGGTATGGTTTGCATTTTGCATATATATGCTATGAGTTTTGAAGCTTTGTCCGGAATTTGATTAATGAAACTTTGTAAGAAATGACTTTCAAACTTGTGAATTGTAGGGGATAATCATGACTTTACACGTCAAGTCAGTGGATCTTCAATAAACTACGGTGAGGCTGGTGACTGCTACTCTAGTGTCAACTGCCCACAGGTAAAACAATTTATATAGAATTTAACTCATTTAACTCACTAATTATTTGGATGTGGACAAACATATCTGTACATACGTCATTTAAAGAGATTTAATACATTAAATTTAATTGACTACTATATACACAGGGCCGCTTTAGTATTAATCTCAATGGGACAGGTCTGAGTGTGAGTAGTGATACCGTGTGGACCAGTCATGGTCACAGAGCTTCCATGTGGATACACAAAAGTAAAGTGAGTGAAAGCAATGTCCAAGAGGTTCACCATGTGTATATATATAATTTTTGTATTATGCTTGTGATTGTGGGTTGAATTGAGAATTCTAATTAAATTATTTGAATGTATTCATATTTATAGGACAACAATGTAGTGACAGGGAAATGTGGTGGATATTGTGGTACTTGCTCTCCTCATCGTCTCACGGGCATCAAGCTTCAAGTCTAAAAAAAAAAAATTGTCCTTGCCTCGATACAAATCTCATATACAAACGTTTTAACCCACAACAATATAAAATAGTATAATACTGCGAGTCATCATTTTACATAACTTTCTAATATCCTTCTACCCGATGAACAGTGTAAAATCTTGACCAACAATAATTACATTGTTGGTCAAGGTAAACTATATAGTAATTTAATATTATATACAAATTACAAATGTATGATGATGCTAAATGAGTGATGAAATGCCTACTGAATACTGTCTACAGTTTTGCTTGTTTATCTTTTTTTAATTTCCCCGTCAAACTCATTGGAAGTCGTCATCGCCGATGACTCGGTTATAACCGAGTTATAACCGATAACTCTCTATATATATAAATATAGAGAGAATTTGCAAGAGAGAGAGAGAGAGAGAGAGAGAGAGAGAGAGAGAGAAGAAAAATATTTAGGAAGTGATGATGACCCCGTGTGATTGTTATTATTATTATTATGACCGTATTATTAATGTAATTATTGTACTTTATATTTACATTTACTTTATGCACACATCTTTTTACAGCAGCGCACGCCAAATCGCAGTACTATTACAAAATATTAAATATGTAGATAAATATTTAGTTAATCAACTCTTACTTATGTCATATATTGAATGTATATGTTTAATTTATTTCTAATTTTGCAAAAAAAATCTTTGCCATATTACATTATAAGGACATTTAATAAAAAAATATATTTATTACAAATCCCGAGAGCTTCATGTTTCCTGTTTTTTAACCTTTCATTACTCATGCATTTTTGCACACGTTTTGTCTACTGAATGAACAACAAGGATTTTGTACTCTTCCCAAAAGCTTCCTTTTTTTCTGCGTTGAGATCGGAAGCTCTTTGCTTAGTGCCGACTCCGTGTTGGCAGAATGAAAAAAGTGACTATTTTCGAGGCACGAGTCTGCATAATTTCGCTTTTCCTGTCTCAAATTCCTTCCATTCCCACAATCTTTCCGACTTTCCTTCGTTATTTTCAACGGTCAAGACCTCAAGACTCATCAAATTAATTATTTTAAACGTGATTTCAGCAATCTAAATACAAAATAGTTTTGACTGATTGTGAGTTGGACAAAATCAATAATTTGAGAATACTGTTTATTTTCATTTTATTCTTCATTTCTTCATTTTTGTGCCATTAAATTTAGAAATTTAGAAGTTCTTTAATGGTTTTTAATCGAACAAAATAGTGGAGCGAAACTTTTGTTTTTTTTGTCTGTGGGGCTGAAAATTGAAGACAGAAAATAATTGTGAATTGTGGAATTAACGTTTGACCTTTTCAACATTTAATTAAATGGTTTCGTGATTCTCGTACATAGTCGTACATATAGTAGAAATTTAGTTTTCATTCGAGTTATCGGTAAGTCATCATGATAATAAAGTACACCTCTTGAAATTTTTTCGGTTTTTTTTAAGACTTGGCAGTTGAAAATTTAGCCCACTTTACCTATGTGCTACATGTTATCATATAAGCTTCTCATTTTCTCATTTTCTAGATACCTTTTGATAGCTTCATACAACCATGAACTCTAAAAGGTTAGGGACTCACGATGAAGATGATGATGAAAGCCAGCCTCGAGGAAAGTATGGACGAAAATCCTCATTGGCTACATTTTTCACTATCAACAGTGAAAAGAGTAAAAAATCTACCAATTCAAAGGTATATGTATACTTAATGTACCATTATTATTAGATATACAGGAATAAAATACTAAAGTTGTTAAATAATGTTGAATATAAATTGAAAATATGGTTTTGTATAGCATCTCAGTGATGAGGATTCGTCAGATATCGAACAAGTTGAAGAGGAAATTAATGGTGATTCTAAGGATCTTGATAAATCTGCAGTCAAGCGATTGAGAGAAGGGGAGGAGGACGAAGTTGACTTTCCATCAAGTTCAAGTGTCACTTCTGTAGATGATGACAGTGTGCTGACGGCTAGTGAGAAAGCATTGGGAAATCCATTGGTAAACTGAAAATACACATACCTTGTACCTTTTATTATTATTTTTTTCATCTTCAATCAAAGTGATAAAATGTACGTATTTACTTCATTTCTCATCATTAAAGTTAATTGTGAATTTGTTTTTTGTTTTTGCCAAGGTGTTGAATAAAATACTGGAAAATCTTGCCTCGGCAAAAGATTTGTTAAATTTTCGGGAAGTGAACAGGTCGTGGAATGAACTCGCTACCAGCATTTTGATTCGACGAAGATCTCTAAAAATCACTTTTTGCTTCTCACAAGCAAGTAGAGGAATTGGACCTTATTGTTTCCGACTCCTCCATCATGATGACTATCCATTTAAAACTTTGGATATGCTCAACGATCTATTAAGAACTGCAATCAATTTCCCTTGTGTGGATTTCGAGTTCTCAGAAGTAAATTTGAACAGACCAGAAATAAAGCAATTTCTAACCCTGCATGGTGAAAATTTGAAAGGGTTGGATTTAGGATTACCGAAACGGAAAGATATGAAACCGGAAGCGCTGATGCAATTATTGCACAAGCAAGCCAAAAACCTTGAAGATTTGTATTTTCGAGACGTCCCTAGCACATGGGGAAATGAAGTGAAAGTTTTCCCTGCCGCTTCAGTGTATCCGATTACACTTGGACAATTGAAACATTTGGAGTTTTCCTCGGATATGGATGAACGAGACAAAGGTGGATTCTTATCGGAAATGTTACGAGTGGCTGCCAATCTACAAACTTTTAAACCTGCAACTTCAGATATAAAATTTGTGAAAATTTTTATTACTCAAAAAAAAATTCATGCAATCAAACAGCTGGAATTCAAGCCATTTTCCCAGAACATTGATTTCTATTTAACATTTGCCAGAGCTCAACCCCAACTCATCAAACTTACCTTGTCCACGTCAAGAGTGGAAAACCTTCCTGGGTTAACTTCAAAAGTCTCTAGCTCTCTTTCAGAGTTACTCAAGGCAAATCGAAATACTCTCGAGGAAATTGAACTCAAATATCATACAGGATTTCTTCCAGTTCAATGGCCAAAGTTACATAAAGTAAAAAAACTCGTGGTGAATTTTGATCAAATAGAATACAACGAAGGGAATGCTCAGGAAGGGGACGATTATCTTTTGTTCTCTCCATCCTTCAGTTTTTCTAAATCATTTCCTTGTCTTCAAACTGTCATTCTGCATCTCCGTGAAAATCATAATCCAAGGCATCATGGAGGAAATTACTGGAACGACCGATGTCCTTTTAATTCTGTTGCAGAAAGTGTAGAATGTCTTGAAATTGTGAATTATTGTCCAGTGATTTGGCTTCAACAATTCTCACGGATCTTCCCCAAGCTTCAAAAATTATCTATGGAAATTATCAAAGATTTTGGGAAAGTTGGCCCTTTTCTCTGGAATTTCACGAACTTGAAGTCTCTCACTATGAAAATTCCCATTGGTGGTCCAACCAACAGCAATTCCATTCATTCTTTAGATACGACTTTCACTGGGTTTTCCCGAAAAATGTGCGAGTCGCTTAAAGAAGCCCCTGAAGAAAATTTACATGTTGATCATCTACGTTACGGGGATTCAATAACTGAGATGGAGCGTAAGTTTTCGGACACCACATTTTAATTTTTAAAGTATTTGTTAGCTAAAGATTAAGATCTACAAAAACAGCACACAGTTTATAGTTTTATGCCATTCGTTCATTCATGCTTATCACTTTCTTTATTTTCCTATGTGTTTTTTAGACTTGGAAACTTTGACAGTAAAATTAACTGACAAGATCCTGAGGAACACAAAATTACAAAACTGTGTTCCTCGTGTGTCTAGACTTTATGCTTTCGATCTCATGCCGAAACTCACTGTGAACATCACCGCCACAAGTGATCGTAAGTTTTCAATTCAATATTTGTTTTAATCTAAGTAATCTAATAATTATTTACATATATTTGCATCATACTTGATGCAAAAAGTTAATGAGATCTCTTTAACTTGCATAAAAACAACAAACTTTTTCTCTCAATGATTTGTGAACAGGAATTAAATGTGCCGTGGAATCGCTGGCTCAGTACGATCAAGACATGTAAATACAACCAACAAAACGAGATATTTAGAAATGGTTAATCTTGTAGATGTTTTAACCATAATGTAACTATTATATCATTTTATTTTTCAACTTTCGTCGTCTGATTTTGCATTTGGATGTATTTAAAATGCTTCTCTCTCTTACCTATATATATGCATTGTCAGCAAGTATTTACCTATTTTATGAATGAACAAACGCTTCTCGCAATATATTTCCATACTATTTGCTAAACAATATTTTGCTTTATATATCAGTATTCCATATACCTATATAGGTAGATATGTAAAATTTCAGTCGAGTGATTTACAGCGAATAGTAATTAATGACAATGATAAGAAATTTTATGTTGAAAGCTTCTTGTTAATTTTATTAATCTTTATTTACATAATGAAGATATTTAAGTAACTATCTACATATATTTAATTGATTCATTGGAGGATATAAATTGAAGTACATTAGAATAAAGTAAAATATGGTTATTGCTTATATACTTTCTTCTTCTTCAAGTTCATGTATGTAGGTACATATAATTAAATCGTGAAATTTTTTTCAAGTCAATTCATTTACATTTATATACCAATGTATTATTGGCTCATAGTTGCAATAAGAACAATAATTATAGTATTTACCTACTTACGTACTTCATATTAATTTCAATGTCTATGCAGTCCTTAACATGATGGCATTCAATTTATTAAATCCAGTCCATAAAAGCTCACGAGGACTATGTCAGACGTGTTTTTGTTTGTAAAATATGAGATGAGGTGGGTTTTGTAGAGAAAAATGACGCGAATTCGATGGTACAAATATCTCTTGCCATT
>JAIUND010002074.1:0-26210 GCA_034699125.1 Gisinianus flammeolus | reverse complement strand
ATGCTTTTAAGTTATATTATTGTATAATATGCTTTTAAGTTATATTATTGTATAATATGCTTTTAAGTTATATTATTGTATAATATGCTTTTAAGTTATATTATTATTATATTTTGTTTTTGTGTATTGCTTTAAAAATTGTCAATATTTAATATGTATGTATGTAATGTACTGATTATAGTTTTTTGTTTGTATGTATATATATAGGAGAGTAATTTATATGAGGAGTTTACTGTGATTCGTAATCTAATCAAATGTCAACCGGATCAAAAGATCAGATACAATCACGTCTCAATGGACACAGAGTTCCCGGGTGTGGTCATCTGGCCGGAAGAGGATTTTAGGAATTGTGGGGAATATCAATTTGATATGATTCGGACCAATGTGGATGCTCTCAAACTTATTCAACTAGGGATATCATTTATGGATGAAAACGGATGTCCACCCGAGGAAATCTCCACTTGGCAATTTAATTTCAAATTTAATCTCTCGTAAATATTGTTATATTTTATATTTAATATGTCTATTTACATACAAATCATCCAATATAATCATTTATAATAGATAATAGATATTATTAATTATTATACAGCTATGCATATGCATATTAAGCAGTAAACAGTAAACATAATAATAACTTATCATTTTGGTTTGTGTTCTTTTTTGTGTGTAGAACTGATCGAAAAGCAAACGAAAGTATTGACCTATTAATTGATTCTGGTCTACAATTTGATCGTCATCAATCAGAAGGGATAAATCCGGATACTTTTTGTGAGCTCTTCATCACATCTGGCTTAGTTTTGAATGATGAAATCCGTTGGCTTACATATCATGGGTAAATTATAATACTATACTTACAAACTATGAGCTATATTACTATATCAAATCAAAACAAGTATTAATAGCACTTAATGAATGATTTCTGTACAATTATTTACACAGTGGTTACGATTTTGGGTATTTAATGCGAATATTGATTGGGCAAGACTTGCCCATGGACGGTGAGAGCTTTAATCGTAAAATGAAAGTATTTTTTCCTCGGTGCTTTGATGTCAAGGTTAATAGTTATTGCATTGCCATTTACAAATCCTAATAAATCCGTTTTGTCAGTCGTCAGTCATTGTACTAATTTCTGCATTATTTATTATTTTACTCAGGTGATGTTAGCTGAATGTACGAATATCCGGGGAGGTCTCCAAGATGTTGCAGCTCAGCTTGGAGTGAAACGAATCGGAACTCAGGTAAATTATTATTAATATTATTATTATTTTGATTATTAATTAATTAATTATTATGATCTTTAATCTTTATCTAACCCTTTCAAACATTCCAAACTTCATTGCAGCACCAAGCCGGAAGTGATTCTTTATTAACCGGTGAGTTTCTATACTGTCGTCAAATGTTACATGTTTTTATTATTTGTAAATATTCTGTAAATATCTCTACAGTTCAAGGTTAAATTGATTGTGAGTGTAATATTACCTAATAATATTTTATGGCTAATGATGATATTTGTATATAGGTATGGCCTTCTTCAGTATCAAGCAGGTAGTTTAGCTATATATTGATTACTTTCACTCAAGTGCATATAATTATAATGTTGTGATAATTGATAGTAAATTGGTAATTATGGTTTTTTGATGACAGAGATTTTTTGACAACGTCGTCGATGAGGAAAACTACAATGGAAGAATCTACGGTTTGTCAATTCCGGAAACGGAGAGTGGCCGAGCGCATAAAAACAACATGAACAGCAGTAGTAGCAGTAGCAGCAGTAATAATAATCAGCAGTAATTGCTGATTTAAAATACCCAGTGGCCAGTGCGTATACCAAGTGAATGGTGGTTTTCTAATTTCTAATGTGGAGAGCAATACCATATAGTTCAAATCACAACAACAACAAAATGCAGCCAAAACAAAATATTCTCATTCGATCTCATCTCTCGGCCGTCGAAACAAAACCAGTTTTATCTTGATATTTGGAGCTTGACATCGTAAGTCCCGAAATATGCTAACCTGTATCTGATTTTTGTATCCTATTAAAGTCGGAACCGTCTGAACTCGTAAAAACTTTAATGTATATTTACTATATTTTATTTTTATATAGTTATGATTTTTTACGATGCTTTTTAAATATACATATTATTCAGCTATGATTTTTTACGATGCTTTTTAAATATACATATTATTCAGCTACATTTTTTTACTTTTCTTTTGCTGATTAATATTATGAGTGCTTCGATTTTGGCATTATGTCATTTGCGCCAGTTGTTTTTCGTCTTTTATTTGTTTTTAATGTAATTTATACGCTGAAGAAATGAATTGGTTAATCATTACACATTAAGCCTTAATGAACTAATTTAGCAGTGCTAAATATAGAAATTAGAGATTTTATCAAATTAATACGAATGGTTCAAGAATAGTGCACATTTGTATGCATATATATATTTTTTAAAAAACTTAAAAAAGTGTAGTAATTTTTATTCAATACTCAAATTTGCTTTCGTGGTCCAGCTACACAACTAAATAACATACAAAAATATGAACGCTTTTTTTTATATAAAATTACAGCACACGTTATACAAATATTATTAATTAATTATTTATATTTATTATTGGAATCATACAGAAATTTCTCTCTTAAAATCGTGCAAGCGGTATAAGGAATCAGTTCCAAGCACAAAAATTAATATAGTTGTGAATTTTCTTTTCATATATATGGTCAACAGTTTTAACTTTGACCTACATAATACATAATACAACTATTTTTTTAACAAAATACGTAATATTTTCGTAAATACGAAATAAATACATACTTATAAAATATTTTTTGATTTTTTTTTGTACAACAAACAAAATATATATAAGGTGTAAAAAGGCGATTTGGAATTCTACAGAAAAAATATATAACAATTATACAAACATCTATCTAAAAAATATATATAGTACGTCTATCCTCATTCTCATTCATTTTAATTTTATATTTCCATCAATGAATCACATTGTTATATTACCTCGTAATCTTTATCGTACGTACTATAATGTATTATATATATAAACTTTGTCAACATTTAATTTATCTATTTATCCTTTCAGATCACTCCTCAAATAGGAGTCCTCATCACTAATTAGTAACTAATCACACAACCTCCTGTTTTCTATAGACTATACATATATATAAAAAAGATACATCTTTTTTCCGCTTTCCGTCCAGTCCTTTTTGTATATAGTCTCACATATATATTATTAGATTTATTGTACATTTTCCATATAGTATTGTTCCACTAGTAATTGTAGTGATTGCCGCCTTCGTAAGCACCTGTGAAAGAGGTTTATAAAGTAAATCATTACAATTAGTTTTAATTCCTTGTATATAAAATCAGTACATCTATATTTTCCCGTGTCACCAAAACCAAAAGCAAAACTGTAATTTTAATAATTACTATATTTTTAACATGGTCGCGCGTGTCAACTTTCAATTTATATATGAAGTGTGCTTCTGAAAACGTGGAACTCAAGCAATTTATATTGTGTTAGTGATTTGATTTGTCGCAAGCATTTTTATTTTTGTATTTTATGACTTTAGTTGAAATTGAAGTTGACACACTCGTATAATATAGTTTGTAGGATTTCTGTATATATTTGTATTGTGATTTGTATCGTGCATTATCGTGAGTATAATAATTGCAAAATAGTATATACCAAAAAACCGAGAACCAATCCACACAAAATCCACGCCCGAATGTTATTAATTGTCAATTGTAATTATACAAAATATACCTCCATAAGAATCTGAGCTCTCTTCTTCTACATGTTTGGTGGGCTGTTCACTAAGACTTAGACCATGACCGCCATAGCTTGACGCGTCATATGAAGAACCTGTGTTGTTTTCCATTTTTGTATAGGTAGTTTTATATGTTTTGTGTATAGTCGATGGATGATGAGAATATAGTTGACCAATATAGTTTACATATCGCGGTATCAGGAATATGCGTCAGGTTTTAATTCGATTTCATTCACAGTCATTTCAATTCATTCATTCAGATTCGAGTTCGAGTTAGATATAGCAGGGGGAGGAGAAAAAAATACAAAATTCATACAGATTAGACACACAGACAATCAAAAACACAATATATTAATTCATTAGGTATATAGTATTATTTGTTTACTCATTCTCATTCACACTCTATTCAAATTTAAATAATTCAACAGTGAGCGAGGAAAATCTCAAAGTGAATGGGGGAAAATGCAAATGTTTACTTTTTTTTTTGTGTTTTTTGAATAAATTATAACATATTATGCGAGAGTGAGTGTGCGCTTTAAAGATTTACGATTTGCGAAGAGACAGCAGCGTGCAAATGAAATGGAAAACACTTTGTTGTATACACCGTGTGCAATGTGCAGTGTATTTTGAATATTATTATGATTGTCAAAAGCCTTTAGTTCTGCATGTATTGACTTTAACCTGTGACGAGAGTAAATTAATGAAGGAAAAAACTTGTATAATGTGGAATTGTACAGGAAAAGTTCCATTATTTCATTCTCTCATCTCATCGTTTTAGTATAGAGACATTGTTTTTGTTTTGACAAAAAAAATGAGCAAAAAGTGATAGAATAAAGAAAAAGAAAAGATTTCTCAATCTCTATTAGCCAATTAGCAATAGAGAATTAGAGACTTTGTGAATTTGAGTGACTTTTGCCCTCAGCCATTTTTTTCTCTTCTAAAATATTTAATTAAGATTTGAATTTAAATTTGATGACTTCATAATAATAATAATATGCAGTCGATTTTTTTATATATAATAATAATTCCTTTCACACACTTGATCGTTGCTCGTAAATAATTAATAATCTGAGCTGTTGACAGCGTCGTCACTTTTGATCATGTACGATGTATGTATATATCACAGAAAAAAAAGGCAGAAGGGAAATTTCTTTATCACATTATTTATCCGTACGTATCTATAAGTCGTTTTCGACGAAAACGAAAACTTTTCCTTGTTGATTTCGATTTCGTTAAATAATACTAATAAATTGATCAAGTCTCACTGGGAATATATATATTATTATTGTAGATTTCTCTATACATATGTATACAAATATATACGATAAATGAAGGCAAATAATTTAATTACACAAGTTTATTGCTAAGCTCTTTTTTCTCTCTTTCCTTTTCCTATTTAGATATGTATAAAAACAACAACAACAACATAATAAAATATGCAACAACTTTTTTTTTCCTTAAAAATTAAAATGTAAATACACATGCATTTGAGAAATTTGTTTCCTCAAAAGAGTATCAAAAAAAAAATATAAATTATGACGGTTTCTTTTGCAGTTATGGTAGTATAGTTTTGTAAATGGGAAGTGTCCAGTGTGTCAAAGTACATGGTTTGTACATGTGTGTGTGTGTGTGTGTGGGATTTATTGTTCGCTCAAATGAGCCAGATTCCCATGATTCCCTTTCATCATACATTTGGTGACGACGAGAATGACGGTTTTTTTAGGTTTGGAGCCGGGTGGACCATTATGAGAGTGTCTCTCAATGATTTGTCCCATGGGCTCTTTGAGTGTATGTTTAGAATATTTTGTGTATGTGTAAGTGCCGGCGGGTGTGTGATCCTCAATTCGATCAATTGGGAATCCTTGTTCCTGTCTCTCTGTCCCATCTGTTTGTGTATCATCATGTTGTTGTTGTTGTAATTGTGTTTGTTGCTGGGACTCTCCCGTGGATTGTTCCTGACCTGCCGTGACCTGTGAGGACTCTCTCTCTCTCAATGGTTCTCGTCGTAGATCATTCTCGTTGTTCACATTGATTATTAAGTCACGCCCTTCTGGAAATTCCATATATAGATGTAACAAGACAAAAAATATATATGTTTCATGTGTGGTGTTTTTTTTTTCTTCTGATAATTGTGATTTATATATATGTATGTATGTAAAATGTGTATTAGTTAGTGTGTGTTTTTCAAGTGAAAATGGAGAAAATGTGTTAAGTTTTGAGTATCTGAGATCCTGATAGAGTTTCCCCCTTTTTTTTAGTTTTAGACGCGGATTTGAAATTTGAATTAACTGTAAAAAAAACCACCCGAATTCCGCTGTCCACAAATTTACTGTGAAATGTCAGTAAATTTCAATCATGCAAGTCCCGAATTTATTCCCTTTGAAGTACCTCTATTTGATGTATTTATAGTATTTTAAAAACAACCCCTAAACCTAAAATTAAACGAAGGAAGGTTCAGTCCAAAGTACGATAGAAAAAATAAGACAAAAGTGATAAAAGTGATATATAGTGAACGAGAAATAAAGAAGGAAAGTTAAAAACACATGAGACGAGAGATTCACAGTAGAAGAGTTGAGTAATTAAATATGATAAAAGTCACAAAGTAATCAATGTGGAAGAAGTGTGCCCATACAAATTATATAGGGTAAAAAAGCGAGAAGATGCAGGAAAAAGGAAACAAAGGAGTTAAAATAATTCAAGTACAGAGTAAAACAAACAGTATTTAAGAGTCAAGTTCAAGAGAATAGTTTACCTCCACTGGGGCTATCCACGAATCGTACTAATCCTGTATTAGAAAAAACAAGTAGAATATGTATTGATAAGATATATAGTCAATTAAAGTACATAATCGTAATCGTAAGTAGTAACTTAGTACTAGTAAGTACAGATGTATATAGAAATATCGTACGTTAAATCTTCAATTTGTCAATACGGGGTCAAAAGAAAAAGTTGTCTTAGAAAATGTATCTTATATATATGAGAATATAATATGGTAATGGGAAAATGCATCAGTATCAGGTTGAGTCGTCGAGTCAATTTCTAATACTAATTCCTAAACAACGAATAACGTCACTTGTCTTTACTATAAACTTAAGTCCTTTGTTAAGCTTTATGGAATAAGTAGAAAACACCATAACTTGACCCTATAAATTCTACATCTACAGTCTACAGTGAATTCCTCCTTATAATTTTATGATTAAACAGTCCAAAAGTCCAAAAGAAGTCATTTGTCGCCCACCAAAAAACTCAACAATAAAATATCGTACAATAATAAATAATAAAACTCTCGACACTGAACAATAATTAATTACAGAAAAAGCAAAAAAAAAAAAACAGTACAAGAAAAATTTCACTCGATTCGATTTCGATGGCAATGGAAATGTGAACATAATGATCGATTTTCTTCAGATGATCCACACACACGCGCAATAAATAATTGAGTGTAATTATCCCAGTTTGTTTTCTTTTACGCCCATTCTTGTTCTTTCTCACCCTCAAGTCTCGAGAGAGTCTCGACGGTTGTGTCATGATCATCATGAAGGAAAAAATGTATGTATTTAAATTTAAATATGAAATCTGATTTCCCACTTGTAATTTTCTAGGCAATGTGTGTGCATTGATCTTTACGTATATAGAAAAACGACTTATTGTTAATGGCTGTACATACTGTAACTGTAATCTTGTTGTTGTTTCGTATAGTGCAATCGAATACAGTCACAGTCGCAATCTGAAGGAAATGTGTGTTGGCATTGCCATTGGTTTTTGTTTTTGTCAAGTTACAATTTCTCCACGTGTCGAAGATTTGAACAGATGTCTTTATAGTCTCTATTGAAAGTGACTTTCCTCATTTCCGACACTGATTAAGATTATTTTGTGAAGTGTAGATAAACAAAATGCTTCAGATTATAATAAGATAGCCAGAAAGAGAACATAGTATGACGGATGAAGTGTTCAGAAACATTTAGTGAGCGGCGTTCAAGTCCAACATCCAAATGGGAAATGACAAGAGAAAACGTTGAGGAAAGTAATAGCCTAATAGCCTAATAGCCAGTGTAAATCAAAATACAGTCGTCATAATCCTAATCAGAGTTAACGACGGTTGGACGTGGAACATTAAAGAGAAAAATATGAATAACATAATAATAATAACAATGTCAAAGTGATGATGGAGAGAGACAGCGGGGAAAAGTGAGAAAGGAATTAAATATGATGATGATGAGGAGCTCTAAACCTTTTAACTTTTTAACTCATTTACACTTGTAAAATGTAAACCAAAGTATATACAAATCAACACTGCTTGATGACTTCCCACTGTAATCTTTACAGTGTACACATGAAATTTAATGCAATTTTCTACAGATATCTTACATGCGATATGTAATATGTATACACACTTTTCTTTCTTTCATTGCTTTGTTTTTTTTTTGTCAAAGATTTTCCTTTCCGTATTGTTTTACATATAGGTATGTACGTTTACTCCTTTTTTCCATTTCTGTCAGATTCCCACAAGGACAGGAGATTGAGATATAGAAAAGGACAGGCACAGGAAAAGGGAAATTATCATGGTGATAATGCAAATGAAATTGAAATTGAAAAGTGTATACGTTTGCAAAAAAAAAACTAAAACGAAAACTAAAACTCTGATGATTATCTCACTGTGTTTGCATTTGCCATTTCAATTTGGCAAAATACGTATAGAGAAAATGGAACTTTCCATAGGATTTTCTACATGGTTTAACTTGCCGTTTCTCCTTTTAACTAGGAATAATTATTATGATGGATTTCGTATTTGCATTTCAACGCAAATCCACATTCTAATTTCCCTCAGTTCGACGCCGTTCAATAATTCCACCACGCGTTTTGAAATACCATCAATGAAGCTCTGGTTTCCTTTTTGAATTCCAAAGTCAATTTCTTTTGACTTTTGACAATTTCAAAATAAATCTACGGAATCTCTAAACAAGACAAAGACAAACTATGTCACGATAAAACAAAGGACTTAATCTATAAAATATATACGTAGTAAAAAGTCATTGGACGAATATTCAAAATTGAAATGCTTACTATAGAAATTACGAAATTACGAATTACGAAAGGAATTGACGAAATCCAAAGGATTATTGTTATATGAATGGACAATGAATGAATGATTGAGACTGACCTTTATCGGAGCTGGGATTGTAGCCGCTATATCCGAATCCTTTAGATGCGGGAGATCCATAGGAATAAGAAGAAGCCCCTGAACCACCATAAGACGGACTAGGAGCCCGATAACTACTTGTTTTTTGACTTCTATAATAGGATTTGGGGGCACCATAGCTAGTATGAACTGCCTTTGGATAAGACACGGGAGCATATGAGGTCTTTGGTGGTCCATACACGGGTTTCCCATACGTCAATTTCGATGCTCCTCCATAGCCAACTCCCTTTGGTGCTCCATAACTACTGAGTACACTCGGCCCTTTGGGAGCTCCATATGACAAGCCGGATGAGTGACTGGAGGATTTGATTGGGATTCCACCTCCATACGTCTGTTGAGAGTACGGGGCACTGTAGGATGGACCATGACCATGAGATGAGGATGACGAGTGACTGGAGGCTCGGTAGCCTTTGGACTTGGTTGGTCTGTACACTGGCCCTTGAGCATACTCATCTTCGTGACCACCTGAAAAAACAATAGCAATAACCACGTGAGTATTTCAATTATACCTATACATTTTTTGTGGGAGACATTTTTTGGAAGGGTTCAATTTGAAATTGATTATATATTTACCATAGCTGGAATATCCAGGACTGTGAGAAACGGCAGGAGAGCCATAAGAGCCTCCAGGAGGACTATAAGAAAGTCCAGAGGAGCTTTTATGAGGGGAATTTTGATGGGAATTGGAGCTCCCATAGTCACCACCACCATGAGCATGTGGAGCCTGATAAGCATCCACACCATAATCATCTCCATGGCTGGCTGGAGTATTATGTGCAGCGTAGCCTTTGTACTCATTTCCTCCCTTGTATGAAGAATATCCAGGATGAAGACCAATTTCCCCACCTTGATATTCACCTTTGGGGGAGGACTCGTAACTAGGGAGAGATTGAAGTTTCCCTCCGTGGGAGGAAGAGGAAGAAGAGTGACCTCCTGAGGAGTGACCACCCCCACCACCTCCAGAGGAATGATAGGAAGGTCGACGGGATGCTTTGTACACTGGACTTGGACCAGGACGATAGGGATCCGTCTCCGGATGTCCATGTGTCACGATCTTTGTTGGGGCTTCCGCGAGTGGATGATGATATTCTTGTACTACGACTTCATGCTCTCGAGGACCGTCGTACGCACCATGTCCATGTCCACCCCCACCACCGTGACCCCCGTGACCCCCGTGACTGGGTGCTTCATCTAACTGGTAGGATTGTTCATCGTATTGACTATGGTAGTTTGGGGCTGGGGATTCACCCGTCACCAGCGTCGTCATGAGGAGGAGTGAGGAGAGGAAAACCTATATAGAGAAAACAAAGCATGAAGATGAAGTTCATTCGGGGAAATCAATGATTGACAATGTTCAATGTAAAAAGTACAAGAAGTTCGACGCCTTCCGGGATTTTTTCGATCAAAAAAAAAGGATACACGCAGTCCCTCACAGGGAATTTGCAATTCATTTTTGTTTTTAGATCAAAAATCAAATGAATTATGTATATCGAGAGGATTTGGGAAATTCAAATTCAGATTTAAATTTGATTTCACACGCACTCATTTTTTATTCTAAATGTTAGGATTGGAAGAAATTCCGTGATAGAAATGAACAAATTGTGTTAAGTTCCACTTAAATCCGAGGGAAATGTAAAAGTTGGACGCCGTTTGGTAATTTAACAAGTGTTTTGGTTGTTTCCATTTAAAGGTTTATTGTAGTTTTATTATGTCACCACATTCATATAGAAAATTGCAATAAGTGCATTTAAATTGGCGACTTGTGTGATGTGTGTGAGGTGTGAATGTAGAAAAGTGAACTTTGTTGTTAAACTTGAAATGTTTGTTTGGTTTGTGGGATTGTTTTCATTTAGAGCATAAAAATAAACTAGATTCTGTTCTGCTTTTCCTTGGAACTTGTGTGAGGATGTGATGATGCTTCTCCTCAATATTCCTTGAGCACCTCCTTTCTGACTTTGACTCTGAATTCTGTGTGTGTAAAGTGTATTATACACTTACTCTAAACTCAAACTCAAACTGGATACGCATTGACACCTAATTAGATATCTGTGCTTGGACAGATTCGACGCCGCGCGCCGTTTAAAAATATATATAAATAAGTACACACATTTTCCTTCTACTCTGTCTCAACACAAGTTCATAAACATAAACATAGAATAAAATGAGGAACAAACATTATTATATCGTATATTTATGATTAATGTCTGCATTTAGCCAAATTCTATTTAATTATAAAAAATCAGTTCAAGAATGCGGCATGTACTAATAAATACCTAAATACCTAAATAAATAAATGAATGAATAAATAAATAGTATGTACTTATGTACACAAGTTCCGCTTCAGATTTCTGATTTCTGATGTCAGATATGAATGATTCCCATCAATATTAATTAATCCACACCCATGAACTTCCATTATATATACATACACATATGTACAAATGTAATTAACGCACTCTGAAAAACCGCTTTGAACTATTTCCCATTTCCCTCATCTCATGTCTTTTTTTCCTTTCTTTTCCTTTGTACGTACTTACCTTCTTTAAAGTCTTTAACACAGAATAAAAGGAATAAACTAGATATTAAAAATTATGTACGCGGAACGCCTTGAACTTTACCAGTGCATAAAACACGGAATACAAATTAACTAATAAGTATACGCTCTCCCCCAAAAAGTCTTTAATCTTAAATCTCAAATGTACTTGACCACGTGTGTGAGTATGAATTCACAAATATTCTGTATAGTATAGTGTAAACATGAGAAAGAGAGAGAGATTGTACGAGACTTCAATGTCAATTCCTTATAATTCTAAAGTCTAAACCATCCTCTAAATTTGTTTTGTGTGTACATGTATCTACATGTAATTTATTTCCTCAAGTCTGTCTGTGAGTATATTTTTCATTTTCTTCCCTCATTGTCAGTGTCTATGTGATTTGACGTTTACTCGCTCCTGTGGCTCTGGCTATTTGGCTGTATAAATTGCAATTACTAAAATATATATATATATGTATACATACATGTATATATACATGTATATATAATTGAATGTAGTTCACTGTCTAATCTGTCTTAATCTTGAGCGCAAATCAAATTCCAAATTTCAAATCATCTCTGCACCATTTCGGTAGTTAATTATTGCTGTATATGTTGCGTATATAGAGAATAGAGAATAGAGCAGACAACTAATTGGGATGCGTTCACTCGCAGAACATTTAAACATATAACACAACAATGAGAGTACGAGGAATTATATTAATATGTGTGTGTGTGTGTGTGTGTATAAGGTAGTTTTTAAATTTATGTGTTTTCTGTCTAATGTCTACTCTAATGGGTGTTTACATTCACTATTTACGCCTCACGATTATAAATTACGAGCACACGCATCCCGAATTCACAATTTCTCTCTCTCTCGTTCTTTTTCTCCATCTCAAGTCAGTTTAAGTTCATTTAACTAATATCTGTACATACACACAAGTGCAGATGCGATTGTCGAATCGTTGTATTCATTTTCACTGCACTCGCAACTAATCAAAGTAATACAATACGATTTTGAATGTCTGTTGGTGAATTAAAGCTAAAGATAAAATCCATACATTTGACTAATTGTTTTGGCGAACTTTGACGCCGCTTAAGAATTTACACTGGAAAAAGACAGTCCATGAAGGAAGTTCTCAATTTTCTTGGTCTCAATGATGAATGACATGAAATATAAAATCGTTTTCGAAATTCGAAATGACGATTGATGCAATGAAAAGGCAAAAGTGCGTCTACTAATTTTAGTTGAAATCTTTTGAAGTTGAAGTTGAAGTTGAAATGGCCAACCAAAATTTGAGGATAAAATTAACAATTAATAATTAACTGAAAAAATGAGCACTTACCGCTTTCATTGTGATGTATTGGATTTAAATCCGTCCAAATTGCTTTATTTAATTTGTCAATTTCCGAAGCACACAATTCCCACGAAAATTCCGTTGTTCCAAAAAAGTTGATGTTTTGTCTTCCGAAAAAAAAATCACTTGAGCGAAGAGTCTATATATGAGGGCAATAAATATAAATATAAATAATCAATAAATAAACTTTGACTTGATTGTTGATTGAATGCTCAATGCTAAATGCTATATAAATGCTAAATGATGAATGATGAGGAAATATGCTGCCGTGGTCGAGTCTCATCCAAGGGATAAATTCGTAATAAATCAAAAGGATGTCAGACAGTACAAGAAGTATAGAGTTTAAAATGTCAGTGAGCCCACCTTTTTTTGATGAACCCCTTACAAAAAAAATAAAACCTCAAAACTCTCCTATATATAAAATATATATGACAGACTGCAGACCGTCCGCTCGAGAACCCTCACAGATAAACAATGAAAATAAAACTGAAATGATCGAGTCTCAATTGAGAAATAAATGTATAAAAAACTAGTGTGATAAGACTAGAGCTAAAAACTAAAACCAACAATAATAATAATAAGACCGGAGACTTGTGATCAACACAAAAGTCAGTGTATCGCGGTATTGATATTATTATTATTATATTACGAATAAAGTAGGAGTTTAGGTCACCTGAAAACAAAATACAAACTCTACAGCTATAATTCCAATTCTAAAAGGGAAAAAATCATATATATATATATAAAGACAAGTGTGGACGACTAATCCCAAGATTTTTATACTGTATAGAAGAAATTAGATGAAAAAAATCGTTATATGGAAAACAGTACGAGAATCAGAGAAATATATACCCAGGAATAACTTGAAATGAATTCAAGTTGCCTAATAAAAATAAAAGGCAACCAAAGAAAATGAAGAAGAAGAAGAAGAAGGAAAAAACAAGATTTTCTCTCAACCACTCTCAATATAAAATAAAATTTACATCCTCGAGTTATACAAACAACAAATATAAAAATGACAATATCAATCTTGACTGGCTCGCTTTTGCCTCACACAGTCAGAGTCCGAGTTAAAGCTAAAGTTAAAGTTAAAGCGAGAGCCAAAGCCACACATCAGAGATAACAACGATAGCAATAACAATAACAAGAAATGGAATGTGTACAAAAAAAAAGACATACATAATACAACTAATCCAATAAGCCAATCTGAGCATATTATAACCAGTCAATCTTATCGTTAATCGAGAACAAAGTCAGGAGTCTGTGCTTATCCTCCAAAAAACGGGAATAACAACTTGACCAAAGAGGTATTAAATATTACTATTCCAAGTATTAAACCAATGCCTTCTTAGATCCTAATAATAATATATAGTAATAATAATAACTGGCTTGAGATTTTTGAGATGGAAGAAAAATGACTAGACGTAAACATTTAATTATGTACATTACTTATTTACATATGAGATGAGTCTATATAAGATTTGAAGATTTGCATATACTGATATACATTTAAAAATTTAAATACGATGACTGAGACTGAGTGACGATGAGATGAGACTGCGGACCAGTTGCTATTTGCCATTTGCTATTTGCTATATTTGTATATTTTTCTATATGTAATTATCTTATGAGCGGAAAAAAAAACTTGAAGAGTGACTTACTTGAAGACTGTTGAAGTTGAAGACTTGAAGTGCCTCGGTAAAAATAGTTGAGAACAACAAAATGATTTCAATTTTGTCTTTTGCTTTTCCTTTTGCTCGTAAGCGTATATCACACCTTTGACAACTCTTCTTTTGACAAAACTCTTTGACTTTGACAAGCACACCCAAACTTTATTTATTTTTCCTTATATGTTTTGTCGAGCTACTGCACTCTCGTCACAAATGTGAACTGTGTGTGTGTGAGAAACTGGACGAACAACAAGTAAACGCGAGAAACAGAAACTGACTGACCCACAACGGAATGAATATTGGGAACTTTATACTTTTTCTTTTTCCCCTATAGATTTTCTTCATATATACCTACAGAACTTATTTTTCTTTTCCTCTTCTTCTTCTTCTTAATTCTTCTCGTCTTCACTTGCTCATCATAACAATAACAACAAGGAATTTCCTTTGCCTTTATGCACATTTATTGCACACGGATATGCTACAGATATTACAGGTATCTTTTTTTCTTTTTTGAAAGGGAAGCTTTTTTAACGTGTGGCTCTCGAGATTTTAGATTTTAGATTGGGGGTTCCTCTCGCTTATATGTACTTTACTTTGCATATATAGTCTGTATACATAATACATACATTGTTTCATATGTATCATTTATGTCTTTATATATGTGACTTCTTCATTTTCCTATTCCTAGTAATCCTCATAATCAAATTATATTGTAGGTATTTATATTATACGATGATTTTATCATCCTTGTTAAACTGTCTGTAAAATTGTTCTAGTTGTTCTTCTTTTTTCATATGTGATGAGTTTTTTTGAATTATTTGGATTTGCATGGAGAAACTCGAGTTTTAATGCATTTTAATGTTCAAGAGTCTCAAGAGAATTTCAATTTCAAATTCAAGTGTAAGGGAAAATATTTACAAGTGTGTGTGTGTGTGTAAAAAAAAAGTCTTGAGATTTTTTTTACACATTTATTGCATGGATTTTGCATTTTGCGTGCATATTCGTAGATTGCATTTTGCATTTTGCATTGTGAGAATTAACTCAATGAATGAAAATGAATGGCAGACCGAGAGTTTTCTTATCATCCCGAGTTTATACACTGTACATTTTTTTATCACTTTACTGGTTTATGAGTGTGAGTTTTTTCTTCATATGGTGTTGAAGTAAACACTTTTCAATTATATGACTGAGTAAATAAATAAAAAATGTAAATAGATTGTAATCTAAAGCATTCGAGATTTAATTGTACACGTGTAGACTCAGTCAATGCACTTATGGCGAGGGTTTACTAGCTGCGGTTACGTATACATCAAATTTTTGCTTCGAAAAATGTAAACGGCGTCAAACTAAACTGTTTAATTTCCTTTTCATTCGCCATTGCAATAATATCTATTATTAATAAGTAAAGTAATTAAAATGATGGATAATTTGCAATTGCACGAGTATTATAGAATTTGGATTTGAATTTGAATGCAGTTGCAATTGACTTTCATTTTTAAGTGCAGTAAATGTAAATCAGTCTCGGGATTATGATGAAATGCGAGGATTTTTGCAGGAAAACAACACATCAACTATGTGTGAAATGGTTAAGCCCTTTTTACAATCTAATCACGACTAAATTAATTGTATAGTTCTCAAAATACTTTAATATAAGGACACAAATAGTACAAATATAGTACAAAAGAAAATAGGAATGTTCATCAAGTGAGCTCAACTCTCAAGTGTCTATTATATTAAGCATATTTTTATGCTGTAACTGTCGGCTGTAATTAATTGTACAGCGAAAAAGTGCAATGTTTGGACGGTGTGAACGGGCGAATTGTGCGCACAAATAAATAGATTAAGAATTTTTGAGTGAGAGTGCATTTATATAGTTATGAATTAAATCGGAATGGAAACGGAACGAAGGAGGAAGATTTGAAATTTGACAATCGGCAATTGACAACGCAACACGGGCGGAACAACTTTTGGCAAGATTTCGTTAGATGACGATTAACGATTAACAACTAACAAAAATGTCATGTCAGTTTTTACTTTCCGTTTTAGTCTTTTAGTGTGAATTGTGCAATTCTCGATTGTTTTTGATTGATCCTCGGTGTGGTTGAGTGTTGTTGTGTTGAGTCCTTATTCTACTTATATATATGACAAAGAAATGGTTCAATTTCAAATTTAGGATTACTTTTCTTTCATTCAATGAGAGATTGCATCTCATCGGCAATCTCAATTGAGTTTGAGATTTGAGAGCACTTTGAGTTCGAAAAGCTTTTATTCACGCTCTGACAATTTTCTGTTTCAAGTGCTTTAAGTTATTTGAACTCTCATTTCTCATTCTAATTATGATTCCGAGTAAAGAAATCCACGGTAAAATATTCAACACATCGCCGATGGATATGGACACAAACAAAAACTGACGAACTACAAACAGAAACTCAAGTCTCACGTCCGTGCAATATTGAATTATTATTTTTGAACGGCGTCGAACTTAAGCATTTACCATACTAGTTAAATGCAGTTGGATATTTCTTCTTTCTCTATAATATCTTATCTATATGACTATATTGGACTTGATACATTTCCAGATTTGCAGATTACTTTTGAGTTGAGGAAACGGAAATGCATTCAATTTACTCTAGTTTCATATTTAATTACCCATTTCCCACATTTTTTGCCGTCTCACTGGTCGATTGTCGATTGTCAATTCTCAACGTCTTAATTGTAATTAAATGAAATCATTTCATTTCATCTCATATTTTGTTATGCATGTATGTATCTACATTTGATGGTGCGTAATCCTCGTTCGTGTGCATTTCGTGACATAATTAAAAGCTTGAAAAACTTATGAAGAATCCAAGTCAGACTTCAGGTAAATACATTGTGATGTTCATGTGGATGTTGAGCTCATAGTAATTAGTCACACGCAGAGGATTTGTGTATGTATTACAATTCAGAAGTATGAAGTAAATGAGTATATATCGTAGAGAGGGAAAACGAAGTAAAATGTTATGAATATCTTACAAAAATGCAAGAAAATGGTCAGATTGCATTAAAAATGTTTTGATTTGTGATGTGATGTGATAGTTGATACCGATCATTAGTTATCATATCATAATCATAGTAATCTCTCAAGTTTCTCATCACATCATATCATATTGTATTCCTCACACTCACAATCACACACTCAAGAACACCATTTCAATGGACAAACACCGTGTATATACTCTTTTCCCTCATGCTGCACCCATGAATTTTCCTTTTTCCCTTTTTTGATTTTCTCTCTCCCCCTCACTTTTATGCATGGAAATTAGAAATTTATTGCACTCACTCTCACAGAGTTTAAAAACTGACACACACACACATGTCATCGATTCATTATTTCATTATTTATTGGATTTTCGGTCAGACAATTTTCTTGATCAATTGAAGCGTTTTGTTGGAAGCTTAACCAACGAACAACGAACTTATACTAAAATCAACAACATCATCACCTACCAGCACTGGAAAACCGTCAAAATTACGCGGAAATCAACGATCGGCATTGAAGAGCAGCAAAAGTTAATGATTTTTAAATTTATGGTATATTGTCAAGTCAAATGCAACGTTATTGAAACGTCCACATTATGAAAGAAATGCATTGGGAATTTTGACCTCCCAAAGATCAACTGCTTAAACGGATTATTAAATGGGAATGTAAAACTATTCAATGACTGTTAAATCATATCCACATTCATGTACAATGTAAAAGAGCTGTAAGTATTTATGTAGTAACGACTACTAAAATGATGATGACGACGCTCTCAAATACAAACAGTAGCCATTTAATTGTAAGTGGTTTCCAATTTCATTTACCATTTACCATTTGCATTTACTCTCAACTCGCAAGGAAAACACACGCAGCACCGTTTATGAGTAAATTGTCGATGGTGCATAAATTGAGTTAAATGCTCACATTTGACTTGAAATGTCCGTGCAGTGCAGTGTTTCTCTCTCTCGCTGTCTCACAAATTCAACACGGAATAATTAATCGAGATGAGAAAAGGAGATTTGAGAGAAGAGAGAGAGAGAGAGATGGAAATCGTCAAATATCAAATATGTCTTAGAATTATCAATCAAAATATTCATGATTGATGGGCGGCTAAAAAACCCCACAAACCAACAAGAACAATTCTTAAGAAGCCAAAAAACAACAATTAACAGTTTATGTTACGCCAACCTTTTTTTTGCACTATAAAATATTTGTGAAGTGGAAGCGAATCGGAAATGCAACGAAAATCGAACGACATTTGAAAATACACAAGTATGTAAAACACATGAGATTTTTTATGCTAGAGTTTGATGCCGTTCAATACCATTTTCAGTTTGACTCCGCTCATTGTTATTAGGTATGTTCTGTTGTTTGCTCGTGTTATTCTCATTGTAACTAGAAGTTGTTAAGATGTTTTAAAAACATAAATCCCACACACACATAATTATAATTTGACTTTGAATTATCTTAAACAATATGCAATTTTGATTTGAATTTTAAATTCGAATCAAAAAATGACATAATTTGTGTATTTTCGTATCGCCAACAATTCAACTAAGTACCGTATCAAAATGTAAATGACAATGACTCGAATTATGGTATGTTAAATAAGCAGGCCTATTATTATGATTAAATTAATGGGCTTAACAAAAACTGTCAGTGCGTAAAATCTAAAATCCCCCATTGTCAAATCATTGTACATATGTTAAATGGGGAAAACGGCAAATTGACTTTTGTGTACGATATGTAGCATTTGATTATGATTATATGATTACACACAGAATATACAGATATTGTTTGGACGACTCCTGAGTCCTGAGATGCAGAGTAAGCGTGACTAGAAAACCCAACAATACCTAACAGCCAACAAGTAACAAGTAAAGTGCACTAACGGAAATACGAAATACAATATATATATAAAAAAAACAATGTTCAATGTCCTTTAACATGCTAAGATATACACGGTAAGGTTTTCATTATTTTCCCCTGTGCATTGAATAAGTGTGCGTTTTAATGTAGTGCAAATTTTGTAAATGCATATAAAAACAATATTGTAAAATGTAAAACATATAGTCAAATGATAAATATTCTTGTTTTTTGTACTGTAATATCATTAAACACTAAATGCCTAATGTGTGTAGTGAGATGTGCTGTAATCTGTAATATTATACAAGAACAAGAACAAAAACAAAAACAACAGTAATAATGGCAAGACGTATAGGAGAAGAGGAAAAGGGGAAAAAAGATATATAGAAAACAAAAGACAACAAGCAAAAGCAAGCTACTTATATCAAGTGCATAAATAATATTTAAAGGAAAAAACAAAATTCTACAATCTACATAATACATTTAACTCTTCTCGTGAAGCGCTCACGAGCGCTTTCCATTCGTTGAACATACTAATTGAGTCATCATCAGTCTCTCTCATCAATTTACATAACACAAAACAATCATCATCATGTCTCTGTTTTTTTTCATATTTCCCTTTTTTTTTTTTACTTACCATTTCAATGGCCGGAATTAAAAGAGAAAATATATGGTGAAATTGAAAATTAATCAGTCAGATTCTCGTTCATCTCTGAAGACGACGGAGAATTTGTTGGGATTTAGAATTGAGAGGATCGCAAATATAATATGATAAAGTTTTAAAAGAATTTACTCAACCAAGATTGTTGGTACTTACGCAAACAAAGTTAGACTAAACCTACGTTGTGAAATTTACAGAATTTAAAGGAAATTACTAAACGGCGTCGAACCTCACAAATTTCTTTCTATCCACCAAACAAATTTGAAGTCATTTGTACACTGTTTTGAATGATTTTTTTTTTAGAAATTTTGATTATTTACCCTGTAAAACGGATAAAATTGACAAAAATGGCGGGAAAACGTGATTTATAATATATTGCATCTGTACACTGTCGATTTTGGGATTTTGAAATTTCGGGCATTGTGGAATTTGTTTTAGAAAATGCATAAAAAACAGCAAAATTTCATTCGACACTATGATATTTGATATTGAATTGAGTGAAAATGAAAAAATATACAAATGATATGAGATATGACTTTTTCTGCATGTCTTGTAGAAATTTCCCCTCAATAGAATTTACCTAATTTGTAAATTATTGTTTACATGTAACAACAACTATTATTATTAAAAAACAGGCTACAGGCAACAATATAACAGGAAGGAAGGAAATTGTACAGAGTACATAGGTGAGATATGTCTACAGAATTAATAGACAAAGTTCATGGCACTCCTTTGAAAAAGGAATATCCTCAAGACTCTTTTCATTTTCATTTTCGTTTTCATTTTCATTTTCATTTTTCATCTCACACGCATAAACAAACACAGTGGAGATCGCATTTCGCATCCATTCTCCAAGTCTCCAAGTGCAAAACTCCCTCACGACAATAATAAATAATGAATACAATCTACACACACACACACACACATATATATAACTGTATATTTCCCCCCAAAATCCCCCAAAATCCCCCAAATATGAAATTATCTTATGTATCCCTTCAGATAGAGTCCAAAAATCAATTATTCATCAGACGGATTCAGTCGAAGAAGAGGCGAGACATTCATTTTCAATTCTCAATTGTCCAATCGTCTAATATACACACTTGATTTGATCTTTTGTGTAAGGTGTAAACTTGAAATTACATAAAGTATATACACAGACAAAATAATACTTATAGAAAATTCTCAAGTCCCACGCACAGAAAACCAATAATATCTGTATTTTCCATAGTTCAATTTCAGATTTGTATGTAATTTGCAATTTGCAATACATATTGCAATTAGAGAAACGAGAAACGTTTGTATATGTGAAACAGAAAATATTAAAATATCCTTTAATTTCCTTTGAGTATGTGTGTTGTGGAATTGGAAAATTGGGGGTAAACGAGTTCATATGTTTTTTTTTACTTTTTTTTGCAACTTGTCATTTGACATGTCCACATTTTGTATTTTTTGATTTTGATTTTCCTTTGTTTGGCTCCACGTAAATAGATAAAATATATATGTAGTCAACTGAACTGACTTTTTTCCTGTTGAAATAAACTAAAAATCCTACAAAAGATGACGATGAAAGAAGCTTTTGCTATTTTCCTTCATCATAAGATATATCAACTTCCGTAGTATTTTCTCTTGATTTTAATGGACTCTGTGGTGTGTACGTACAGAAATTTTTGTGGATGATTTGAATTTTGAAATGTAATTCGACGGCTCATTTTGTATTTTGTATTTTGTATTTAAGACGATTGAGATGAATTGACGATTGTCAATTCATTTAGCAATTGAAATCTTTGTGTGTATATGTTTCACTTTGTACATATATTCAAATAGAAAATTCAGTGGTTGTGGATTCTATCTGTAATTTGCATATTATGTGTGTTCAAGCACTTCAAACTCAAAGTAAAATATCTTATGGACTGTGTTCCGTCGGACGATGAATCTGATTTGTATTCTAATCTCTTCCCCATGTGCGCCTTGTGGATAATTATGGGGCTGCAAGGGAGAAACAAAATGAGAGAGAGAGGAAAAAAGCGACTCATCCAATCTTGTGTACGTCGTAGTACACCATTACACAGACACACTAAACATTTAATCATCAAAAGCTATACGTGTAAAGATGAATGCGTGTAATTATTATCCGTTTATTTATTAACACCTAAGACAAGCCGACTTGTTCTTCTTGTTATTGACTGTGGTGAACGGAAACGAAAACAAAAAGACTTTTTTCCGTTTTCGTTTGCGTCAACCAACTTAACGAGACTTTCTTTGTGATTTGTATTTGTATCTGTATAGACTTTGTGCTTTATCTATTAGAATTTCCCACTACTTTGAATGTCATATGACAATCAATCGACACATTGCATTTGCATAGCAATTAGATTAACCCCAGTGTTCGTCTCTATCCGGATTTCTGGGTAAAATTGGGTGGTAATATCTGTAGTTTCCTTCTTCAAATAGAATTTCCGATGGTTCAACGCCGTTCAGAATATTTTCGATGTTTGCGCGAATTCGTATGCCCCAAGGTTCCATGTTGCTTCCTAATTTCGTGGGTCTCTGGGCAAAAAAAATGCGAACACTGAACATTCGAGTTGTGTGTGAAGTCAAGTATTTGATTTGTTACGTGGAAATCGCATTATGTGTGTGTGAGTTTTTTCTTTTGCACTTTTCCATTCATGATAAAGATGGAGAAATTTTCCCCTTGACATTTTGACTCTCTCTCTCTCTCCTCATCGCCTATAAGTTTTCTCGTATTCTCATCAACTGTGTGCTCACATCCACACACACACACATATTTAAAATTCACACATGATTTAGCCGTTTTATTAGAGAAGTCTGATGAACAGAGTGTAATCAAAGCCTATGCAATTTGTACACATTTTTTTTACTAATTGCACATCTGCATCTATGTAGTTCCGTTTCTGGTAATTATGTAGGAGGAACAAGAAACAAAGGCAAAAAAAAACAGTACACAATTATTTATAAGCGTTTAACACTTGATGTAAGCACGTGATAAATTATGAGATTATATGTGAGGAGTGAATGAAACGAGTCAGCTGGGGCGCTCTGCATTTCCGTTCACACATAAGAAAGATTGGATAAGCTGTAATAATAATTGTTATTTGGTTGTTGTTCACTTTGGTTGTTGTTTTTTTTTATCCGTATGGATTTGTATTTGTATTGTATATAAATTAAATGTCCAATCTCGATCACATCATATCATATATGCTATAGAAAAAGCAACAGCCACAGAAGCCAGAAGCCAGAGCAAAAGCGGAATAGAAAACTATCGGAACTGTCTACAAAGTATAACTTAATGATGAATGCTAAGTGACTATTTGCTACCTATACATTTTAATATTCCACACGTGTTCTCATGTGTGCGGAAAAAAACACAGGCGAGTTCTCGTGACAAATACCTATAAAAAAGTGACACGAGCAACATTTGCACACTTTTTTCCGGTTTGTTTCTTTATTCATTTCAATGATTTTTTTTTTTTTTAATTCAGGCTAATCTTAAATACAAAAACCAAAATAAATGAGAGTAAAAATCTTTGATGTTTGACAGGGACAAAGACCAAGACAAAGACAAGTTTTCTTTAAACTTGAGCGAAAATACCAAGTTGCAAGACTTCAACGCCATTTAAAACATTTTGCCAATTTTCACCCGATTTTTCAGGCTCAGGTAATTTCGAGCACTTCATTAGATGACGGTAAGATTCGTATGGTTTTTTTGGATTATTCTCAAGCTGTGAGTGTAATTTCCTTCATTTTATGTACAAATACAGAGATCAAATACACAAAAAACAAAAATGGCAATAAATGACAAAAATGGTGGAAAATGAGTTACAAAAATGAGTCATGGGTATAGGAAACGGCCCAACGGGGAAGGATAAATATTCGTTTCATTGATATTCAATGTGAGCGTGTTCACGTCGCATCGTTGACATTTAAAGTGTCAAATGGTCATCCCCACAATCGTCTAGACTCACTCAGTATTTTCTCTTCTTCTTCATTTTCTTCTTCTCCTCCTCCCTCTTAAATTCACGAATTGTTTTGTCTTGAGACTGTGTATTTCTCTACTCAAGATGAGCAGGAGATGATAAAACTCTCTCGCAATTCATAATTCATCAAATGCAAAAATGTAAAAGTAAAACCACACCTTCATCATCATCATCATCATCATACCAGCACAGAAAAAAACTCTCAATGCCCACATGCAAAGGCAGAGGCATAGCTATAGAGCTAGAGGAAATTTATTTTGTCAAAAGTCAAATCAAAAGTGACAGAAAAGAGAGAGAGAAAGGTAGTAAACTGTCAGATTTCCCTATTAAATTAAAAGATCTACAGAATTGTCAGAATTGGATATCAAAAAAGATGACAAACTTTGTCACGAGTCTCGTATAACTAAACCGTCTCTCAATCTCTACACATTTCAAATGTTTTGTCTTTTCTGACTGTGAAATTAAAATATTATCGTATAAAATTTAATGGGAATTACTTGAACAAACTGTTTCAATCAAATCCCACTATTTTCTCTCTGCCTCTCCCTAAATAAAATGAACGATTTCTCGTGGGAATATTTAATTTAAATTGGGATTTGTTAGGTCAGAATTCAGAATCCACACAGATTTTGATGTTGTATTTTCTCCTAAATCCCACATATGCAGCTCCCAAATTCGCATGAAATTACAACAACAAAATCATTATGCAAGTTCGACGCCGTTCAATACAAATAATAAACTTTCGAGCGCTTATGCATGTGCAGATACTGTTGAGGAGTAAAGCTGCAATCAAAATTAATTCCTTGTCGTTTTCTTTAGGAAAACGACTAGAAAATTTGAGGAAAGCTCTATAAATCAAGGGAAATGAACCTCATTCTCGTGTGTCTGCGTCGTCTGTAATACGCACACGCACATTAACACCATACAAATAAACAAAAGAAGGGGGGGATTTCACATTAGAAAATAGAAATGTGAGAAATTCATACAGGAAATTTCCTCACCTCGTTTCCTTGAGGATTTATTGATAATTTAATTAGAAAAGCCTGGTGATGATGGTCAAGCGAGTCACATAATTCCCTGCTGCTTAATCGTCCATTCCAAAATTAACGTCATCTTCTCTAACTCATAATCATAAGGATATTTCTCCTCCCAATGTAATTTAAGCTCTATAATTTCCATATAGTTTATGACGTTTATGGAGTTTATGAGTTTGTGGTCATCACATATGTAAGTTGTAAGTTGTGACAAGATAAAAAAAACGGATGTTCGATGTTCGACGCCAATGGATAAACGAAGGATATAAAGTGAACAAAATGTTAACGATGTGCCTCATCCATCTCATAATCCTCTTCATACATAAAAATATAATAAGATAGCCATATGCCGTATATGTAATTACATATGTAGAAATATTATCATTAGTATTAGCATAAAATGCAAAATAAACTGGTAAATTACCTGCATTTATAACGAGTAATTGACACCATGTGGATTTCGTATGAAACCTGCTTCTGATCTTCTCATTCCTATTCGTATTTGTATCGTGTTGTTTTCATACATATTTGTATAGGCATATTTAACATGCAATTCTTGTTTTCCTTCCATTCCATATTCCATTGCATATGATGATATTATCATGCTATTCTCACTGTGCACATTTTGTGACATTAGTTTTTTCCTCGTTCATTCAAATTGGAAATATATACAGATACAAAACAGCAACAAGAAGAACAACAACAAAAGACAAAAGACAAAAGACAAGTGTGCAAATGCAAATGTCTATGATTATATGATTACACAGATTCCGCATATTGTTGTGCTTTGTGTGAGTGTGTGAAGAAGGTGGAATCATTTATTCTTATTTGAACGTTAATTTAGGTTTTAAACTGAAATATTAATCATCCCATTTAACTAGAACTATACGGCTGTGCAAGCAGATGAAAGGACCTTATGCAGTTTCTTTATGATTCTGGGCCCGCGAAAATCCCCCCGAGTGTAGATTTTGTACATTTGAGACCAAATCTTTTTTTGTTGAACTAATAACTAGTGAAGCATGTTCCTTTTTAATTTTGAGTTCTTTAAATCATAATCAGCAGTCCGTACACAAGAAATGGCAAG
>JAIUND010002073.1:0-26218 GCA_034699125.1 Gisinianus flammeolus | reverse complement strand
GTAAAATCAGCAAAATTCGCCCCTTTTACTAAAATTCATTCTCAAAATTTGTAAAATCAGCAAAATTCGCCCCTTTTTCTAAAATTCATTCTCAAAATTTTCTGCTCGCTTCGCTCGCCCCAAGTTTCTCCATTTGCCTTCAATTTTGTCTGCTAAAATTGAGCTATCCATTGCAAACTTGAAATTTTTTAAAGACTTCACTAGATGAAATGAAAAATTTTCTGATCTTACACTACATAAAATGACAAAATTTCACGTCTTACACTAGATAAAAAAGCAAAAAACTTGCGGGGGGCGCCTAAAATTTTGGAAATCTCAGGGATAAAAATTTCACGGTACGCCCCTGCCTTCAAGTGTTGTACAGTACAGGAAGACGGAACGGTGTGGCCTCTGTGACCATTAACTATGAGTTTATACGGTTGGGTCAATGAACCAATTTAATTGCTGGACACGGGATTAGACACTCATAAATCCTTGGAATCAGACAGTGAAAAACCAAAAAGTGTCCCGTATAAATTATCATAAGACATTCAAAGTGTTCTTCTGTTCTGTTCTTCCTTTACTCTCACTCTTACTTTGACTCACCAGTTCCCAGAATCAGGATCAGCACCACAGCACTTGCACCAGCACCAGCTTTTCCATGTTCTTCTTCTATAGCCACCGTTTATATATTTTTTTTCTTACACACATCTTGAACTCTTGAACATTTCACATTGAACAAATGCCTGCTCAAACTCAAGCCTCGAGCCGTTTTAGTTTAATTTACATTTACACAGTTGAAACATGGACGTTGGAAGTTTGCAAAATAGAATCCAGTCCATGCAAATACAATTTAATTTATATACCAATGGGAAATTTTGAAGAGGAACTGGAATTTTTCACTTTTCACCCAGTACCATTTCCGCCCACAGTCATTGTCACGTCATTGAATGAGGTCTGAAATAATTCGAAAATCTGGATACTGTTTGCAGATAAAATGAATTTATGATTATGAATGGAGATTGACGAGCAAATTCAGATGCGTATCATTAACATTAATCTACAAGGCAATTGAGATGTACAATTGTATACGTGACGTCAACGTGTACGAGTACAATTCATGTTCAGGATAAGGAGAGACACAAACCTCTTTTTCGCTAAGTGAAATTCCTCTCTCTCTCTTTGTCTCTCTCTCCTCAGTTTTATTTTTCCATAAAGATTTTTGGGCTCAGAGATTATGAGATTTATACTCAAGAGTCCAATGTAGTCTATCCCTCTCTACCTCTGCTTTTTCTGTATTCTAAGATATACATACATTTGCATGCATTCAAATTCAAAGGAGTCGGCATAGGGAAATTCGTGGAATGAATTCAACTCACATGGAAAGAAATGGATTTGAGTTGGCGGGAGGTTTCTTACAAGTTTTTGTGTGTGAAACTGATACGGTGTGTGTCGTTCTCATCACCATCACATAAACTACACGGCGGTGTAGAGCACAAGAAGATTTCCAAAGTTTCAATTTCCCGAAACGACAACTTTCATTATCATAAATCGTCATTTCCCCTCTCTTGAAAGGCCTTTTGGAATACGAGAAAGAAGGACAATAAGACAATGGAAAGGGGACAGCACAGCAAAGTCATTTTCCTATGGTCCACATTTAACTTTTAACTGCTTTTCCACATTTTACTTCAATTTAGCTTATCAAGTCCGCTTGACTTTTTGTTTTCCTTCCCAATTATTGTTTCAAAAAGATTTCATCTACAGTCAACGTTCTACAGTCTACACTTTGCATTTCAAGTACTCAATTGTGTAAATGTTTTATATATTTTTCATTTTGTCTGCAGATTGTTTTGAAATAATATTGTTTTGAAAAATATTTACTTGAGCTCCAGTTTTTTTCCGTTTTGTCTATATACAGCACGAGGGAGAAAACAATTTTGTCTTTTCTACGTAAGAAAAAATTGGGGGAGGGAAACAGACAAACAAAGACATTGACATTTCTCACATTCGTTAGAGTACCATTAAAATGTTATTGAAATTGTAGGTACTTGTCTGTCTCTTTTCAAATCCTTTAGAGATTCTTGTGTCCAAAAATTCTGATGAGACTCATCAGATTTTATTTGGCCATTTATTAAAGTCTAGACGACCAGAACATTGACGGTGACTATGACGACGATGACTATAAAATCCCCCACTGGTTATTTACTAACAATTTTGATGAGATAATGAAGCCCAAGAAAACTTTTCCATTTTCCATACACACCCACCGACTTTCTCTCTCTCTCTCTCTCTCTCGGTTTTCTCCCCAATCCCCAGATATTCATTCAGGATTCAGGACTTGAGAGGAGAAGATGAGCCATTCATGAACAATCTTCAAGTAATTACCAAATTAACAATTTCCTCGTAGGCATGGTCGTATTGAATCCCTCCAAATTCCAGATGTAAGTAATCGCTGGGATTTTCTACCCTCTCTCTCTCGCTCTCTCTCTCTTTCTCTCGTCACCAAGTTTCCTTCCCCGTTTCCCCTATTTATATGTACAATTTCCAGGAAGCACAAGAAAGCTCAATCTTCAACTCTCCACACTTTGAACCTTTTCCTTTTCGGATTCTACATAAAATTATCCCTGTTTTTATACTCAACAGCACACAAGTCTTTCTCTCTCTCTCTCCCTTTTGCATTTATTTCCGACCCTAATTACACGCGCACACAAATTTTGCCATACCAACTACTTTTGTACAGGGAAAGAGGAAACAAAATAAGTCTAATCACCTCACCTTATGCTGAATATGAAGATTAAAATGTCTATGAGTATAAAAGAGGGAGAGAGAGAGAGAGAGAGTGAATGGAAAATCCTCCACTTCCCTCACATAAAATGTACGATATAAAAGATGTACGCGAGGATTTTCTCATGTACATGGTGAAATCTTTGGGAATTTTACGAGTCATTTCATGAGTAAAGTTCTCCCCCCGTCAACCTAGCTTGTGTCTATGTAATAACTAATAACACATTGTACTTGGAGATGGAAATGTACTATTATAAGAAACACTCTTTCTCTCTCTCGTTCTCCCTCTCTCTCTCTCTCGCCGTCTCTCTCTAGGAAATTACAAGGCAAAGTAGTTAAAGTCATATTTATGTTTTATTCCAGTGAGAACATTTTCCTGTACCAAGTAACTACTTGTATTTGTAGTTTTTATACTGAGTAAAAAAAAGTGTAGAGTTCAGTTGGGATTTGTGTAGGTACGATACAACTGAGATACCATAGATATTGAGAAAATAAAGAGAATTTGGATGATTCAAGTTGAAAAATGCGCATTTATCTTACATTCGCATACTACATTTGCTATACTGGGAATTTTTTCCCTGTAGATATTCTTATTTTCATTTTATTTCTATTCATAACTGGGGGAACTGTGACGGTTTATTGTACATATGGACAATTGAAGACGCTGACAACACGAACAAGAACAAGAGCAAACTTCATTCGCTAAAGTTAAAGTCAAAGTCCAAACTGGATAAAAGAGGTAGACAAGTTGGAAAAGGGAGAAGATGAAAACAAGAAAACAAGAGGAGAAGACAACTAACAACCTTGCCTTTGAATGTCTGAATGAGCAATTGATAAGTTCCTCACGTTTCTCTCAAACTCCCAGCATTAAGGCCACAAACCATGTCCAGTCAAATCCACAAGTCCAAGTTCAAACGTCCGGTTCCAAAAAAAAAAAAAAAAGTTAAAGTCAAACAACCAGAGTTTGTTAGCTTTTTTCCTTTCTCTCTTGTTTCGTCTCCTTCCGTCCAGTAAAATGTGAATTCCAACGATAACGAATTCAACGAAATGCCAATGGAAAAGGTAAACAGAGGATCAACTAAAACTTAAAACAAAAAAAAACTCTGGCCGTATAAATACTTTCATTGACTTTCTATGTCTGTACTTTTTGTTTTGAAATGCTCAATGCATTTGCCATTCAAATACTTTGGTATTTCAGTATTTGTCAGTATTTCAGTGGTTAAATTTCCTCTGAAATTTTTGAATCAAATTTAAAGTTTTGACAAACTCGTCGACAACTGTATTAAAAATTCTGAGGAAGGGACCTTCGGGAAATTTAACACTCTTTGTCCCAATCCCAAAACGAATTTCGTCCCCTTCATCCGTATGAAAATGAAAGGACACACACACGTTAATTTTCCAATTACAATTTTAAAGTGAAGGTAGATTAAACCGAGTACAGATAAAATGGGGAAATTGGGGATGGGAATTTGATGTTCTCTACCTCCGCTTTTCCCATCAAAACCAAGGCGAAATCTCATTTGAGCATGTTCAACATGGAAATGGAAAAGTGATGATGGATTTCCTAGGTAATTTCATGTGGAATTCAGAATTGAATCCTTGGTAAATGTGTGTGCGTTTTGAACGCGAGTGAAACTTGAGCTCATAAATTTAGACAAAGTAAACAATAAATGTTGATATGATATGACATCTCTTTCTCCTCTTTCTCTTTCCCTCTCATTTTGTTGTCATTTCATTGTTCCCTTGAAGATGAAGGATGCTCAATGCTCATACATAAGTACTTGAGTATTTTATCGTGACTGTGAACTGTATAACTCGCATGTAATTGCTTCCCATTCCCACATTCAGATACAGAAATATATGTATGACGTTTTCACTTTGAACTATGAAGAGGGAAAGAGAGAGAGAGAGTGAGAGATCGAGACAAGAAGAGTCAAGGAAATTAAAATTGAGAATCTGTGTTGGACGACGTGGACTGGATGGCTGTGCAGTCATTGGTCTGGTCTGGTCTGGTTGGGACTGGTCTCAACTGAAATTTGGAAAAGTGAAGTGTGGAGTAACACGAGGATTTTCTCAATAATAAAAAGGGGAAAGCAAACGTCAAATTGTCTACAAAGACAGCACTAAAGTCATTGGGGAGAGAGAGAGGAAGAGGAAACCGTTGTCGACGACTTTCTCCCTAGTTACCCCTGTATGGGGAAACTATATATACCGTAGTTCAAGGGAAAGGAAAGGAAACGGAACAAGATTCTTAAAATGCATTCGCCTTCATGTTCTCAAAACTAAATCCCAAAACTCTGGCTTTGGCAACTTGAGGAAACTCTTGACTTGTTAAGCAGGAACAAAAACCAGAAAGAGTGTACAGACAGAGCCTACTCACGAAAAACGAACAACGAGGAAGAAAATGAAGAAATAGATAGATAGAGAGAGAGAGATTGCATGTCATGCCTCAACATAACATGGATGTACAGTTTCAGCGTGGGACTTGCAGAGTCTGCAATGCAGGCAGAGAGAGAGAGAGAGAGAGATGGAGATGGAGATGGAAGGAACAAAGTAAAGTAAAATAATAATGTAATAATGTAGTAATGATTGGAAGCCTCCTTTGAATGGGAGACTAAGGCTCTCTAGCTCTTGCTCTCGTCCTCTCACTCGCCTTCCTTCTCCCAGTTCTGTCTGACTTCACATCAATCCAATTTTATTTATGAGAAAGTCGAGCTCTTTCCAATGTGACCCCACATAAAGCTTCAGTCAGCCAAGCAAGCCAACCAGCCAGTTTTCACTACTCATGAGGATGTAGAAGAGTGTAGCTGTAGACTCTCCATCTCTCCGTCTCTCTGTCTCAGACGAAAAGATGAGCCTAGAGAGAGTGAGAGGAAGAGAGAGAGGAAGAGAAACACATACATAGTTAACTTTGAACTATGAACTAGATACTTCCACTATGGCGAGTAGCCATCTCTCCCCCCGTTTAAACATTAAATACATGGAGGAGTCAAAGTCGGCCCTTTGACTCCCTCTTTCTCTCTTTCATTTCATCATTCGATGACTCCGTCTTCACCTTCTTCTTAGCCTAAAACATCTACAGACCAAAAATCCGAATCGAAGAGTCAAAAAAGGAATAATATTAGGTAAGAAATGAGAATGTCATGCGAGTCATGTAGATGTAGAGCAACGGCACAAATTGCAAATTTTATCGCAATATTCCTTGTCCTCTAACGTCGTGTACAATTTCCCCTATAAGATACACATTCCCCGCGTATTCATATTGACTGTGTACAGATATGTACCTATACTTTCCCCCATTTCCACCACACCAAAACCATCCAGGATTTTGTCGCCTTTTATTCGCGCATTTAAATTTCCATTCTTATTATTTCTCACATGTACTATTTGTATTTGAGTACTTGGTATTCATGAGAAGGAGAAGGAGAATGAACCTGAGAACTGGGAAAGCAAACGTAATAAATTTGTGAGGGAAAACGAAATGAATGTATTTAAAGTTGCCAAAAGTGTGTGTGCGTGTATATATATAAGTCTGGGGGAAGGAGAGTGAGAGATTTCGTGTATGTATAAAATCCTGTACACACAAGCATACACAGAATGCACACATGAATGTAGACTTTCATCTGGAAATGTACCGCATTTCACCTTCACACACGCTCATAATAACTCTGATATTAAATTGTGCAATAAAATGGAAATGAAACGAGTATTTGGCTTCCTCTTTCTCTTTTTCTCTCTCTCTCTCTCTCGTTCCTTTCTTCTCCTTCTTCCTGACTGAGTTCTTGACGGTGTAAATGGAATTTTGGTTAGAATCTCTTGCCTTTGATTTCGTTTTCTTTCTTTTTTCTCTTGGATTTTCTCAGAGCGAATTCAATATTTTTTGAGGAACGTCATGACATTCCATTATTTTCTCTGGGACCCAGTTTTCTTTACCATGAGTTCCCTACTAATGCTGATTTCAAAGAAGACTACGTAGATATACAGATACATACTGAGACATTTTGTTGACTCGAATTTAATTTCTAATGAGGAGCAAAATGGGTGCAGGATTTTTTTACTTGGTGGGGTTTAAGATGGAAGGCATAAAAAATGATGACATTCACATTAGGAATCAGACTGCGTGGGTCCTTGCACCAAGAGCCATCAAAACAATGAGATGGATCAAAAATATGAACAGACGTTCAGAGTTGTGAGACGAGAAAGAGGGAGAGGGAGAGAAAGCGAGGAGGAGAAAGAAGAAGAATATTTTTTGGGTTGTGTTTCAGGGGTGCCTAAAGCTTGAAATATGAATATGGACTTGAGTTGAAAACGTGGAAAATATTTCCGTTTTGAGAAGTAAAGCCTTGGATTTTAGATTTACGGGCTTCAAATCTCATCTTGATTGCTTTTCCCTATGATGATGAGGAATACCAAGTGAGTTGCACTTGATTCGCACGTGAAGTGAATTATTTAGTGGCCTTCACATTGGATGCGGATACCAAGTACCAAGTCTCTTTCTCCATCTCTACATCCTTGTCTCTATGATTCTATGATTCTCTGATTCGGATTTTCGCATGTTTCTTTTCTGAGTTCTTCCGCTCCTTCTGCTCCTTTCCACTCCTCAAACCTCACACATTTATTATGAATTCTACCAACTACAAACTGAAATATTAAATCTGGAATTTTGGAAACGGGAAATCTGGAATTTTTAGAATTCTAGTACAAAAAAACCCCAACCAAAACAAAAAAAATGAGCTAAATTCTTCCTCGCATTCCCAACAACTATGAGAAAGCAATGCTCCAAAATGTGTATCCAATCAAATGTAATGTATTTTAAATTCCATTATCAAAAAACTCATTGTAAAATATTAACCATGTAACATTTGAAGACCATAAGAATTCTTGGAGGGATAAATAAAACAAAATTCGGCTTTCTCTCACTCACTTTCTCCGTCTTAGAATTTTCTTCACATTCTTTCAAACTATACTATTTTTACTATATTTCTCCTAAAACCATTTGATGTGGACCTTTCACTTTATTGCAAGGAAACTTTTTTTGTTTTGTTTTGGTCGGGAGTGTGTGTGTGTGTGTTTGCAAATTGAGAAGAAAACTGTTTTTCGCACAAAACTAGAGAGAAAACGTGCAAAACAGCTGGTGTAGAAGAAAAACAGGAGAAACTATGGAATAAATATTACAAGTACAACTTTGAAGTCCACATTTTTGTATTCCACTTTTTTTCTACGGTACATGTATATTTTTACTACATTGTTTTTCTGGATATTATCCGAAAATCTTTTCCTTTGCTTTAACTACAAACCATATACAGCAGTACAAAATGTCTGGATTCAAGTTTTTTCAAGCCCTCCAAAAGCAAAAACAACAAAAATAGCAAACAAACTCAAAAGGAAGTGAAAGTAAACCGGGAAAATAAAATAAATACTACAAGCACACTCCTGGACACATGATAGATTTTCATAAAACAATAATAAACATTTTTAAAAATGGAAACATTCCGAAAGTTGAAAGCTGAAAGTTGGAACAGTTTAAAGTTTCCAACTTTTCTGAACACGGGGGAAAAAAAATGAAGTTGTACAAGTACAATATTTTATTTATTGAAAATGAGAAAATAAGAAGCCGAAAGTGTTTGCAAACATTTTCTTTTCTTGTTGAAAAATCCAATATAGCAATTTACTACGGAGTAAAATAATAATAAAAATACACACAACAAAGTTATTATTTTCCCCTTGCAAACTTGTGTGCAGATGGATGTTGTTGTTGTTGGTGGGAGTCTCGCTTGGTTTTCTTTCCTCGAAATACTATGGAATATAATATACAGATACTCAGTGATATAATGATAAATGAATTTTCAGATGTGTGTATCTTTGTCTCACTTGCAATATCAGTAGTTCAGAATGCCAGTTCGAGTCCTACAGATATGTGCAATATTTCTCGCCGTCGCCTCACAGAGAGAAAGAGAGAGAGAGAGAGAGAGAGAGAGAGAGATGAAAAAAAATATGGGAGCATTTGACTATTGCATGTATACGATACGATATGATACGATGAGATAGAATACCATGAGAATGTTTATTATAAATGTGCAATAAGCTTTAAAAGGAAGCCCAACTTGGAACTGAAGCAGTAGATCATTTGGACGGAGCACTTAGAACAAGAAAAGAGAAGAGATAGAGAGAGAGAACGTTGTGTTATTCCTTAGAGTTTTACAAAATTCATCATCGCGTGAAATTGAGAGCGCATTGTGTGTGGCTGGCAAGCACCAAAAACTATAGACTAAAAAAACGAGAGGAAGAGAGAAAAAAAAAGTTGTTCAAGTATTATTGTTTTGCATAACCTTGTTTTCATGCTCAGATGAGCACAGATATAGTCAGTTCATCTTCCCCTCCCCCCCACACAAAAAAAACGAACCATTTCTCTGCCTCCTCAACAAACCGGCACATTTCTATTTTATTTGCGGTGTACAATTTACAATTTACAGCTCCTTTTTGTCTTGCATCTTGACATTTTGCATGTGGTGTACATGTGTAAAATAAATAAATAAATATGCACACGCTACACTAGACAACACGGGCACAGATCCGAAAACCTAAGATGGACTATCAGAATGGCGAGAAAACTGTACATAAAACATAGTAATCATGGATTTTAACCTTATGCGTCAAACATTTTTATGTCGATTATCAATTTCATCATTTTTCCATTTTTTTGACAGGAGTACAAATATTGCGGTCCGTGTAAAATTCGATGAAATTCCGATGGAAAATGATTTATCAACATTCAGATTGACTGCTACAAGTAGGAAATGACTCACATTTCCATGTTGTTGTGGTGGGGAATTGAAGTGACATTTGTACATCTGTGGATTTAAATTATGTGGAGCAGTCCCCAAAAATCCAGATGATAAATGCTGAAGGTATTCTGTGAAATGTGGGGAAACGCAAACGAAAACTCTGGAGTTGAATGTGAGATTTGGGATTTTACATGTCCGTTTCACTTTCATTTCATTGCAGATTAAAAATTCAGGGCATCAAATTACGTGTGTGTGTGTCTGTGTGTAATCTTTTGAAATGGATCCTATCAGTAGACCTTGCTCACTCAGTATTACACGGCTTTCATAATAAACAGTAAATAAATACACCGTTGTCCGTTTGTGTATATTTACAAATGCGTTCATTTAAGTACAGACGCAAATGCTCTAATGAATCAAACGAATATAAAAACTGTCATCATATCTTTTTTGTGTGATGATAAAGCTTTATCGTGTGAATATCTGTAGTCGACCTTTGAGTTGTTCCTATTGGTCAAGTAAGGAAATAAATCATCATGTAAAAACGAAAGAGTTATCAAACACTCTTGTTCTTGCTTATAACTTATTGACTGGAGAATGTATACGTATGGAAATCAAAAGTAATGTAAGATGAACATGGAGTAGGCAATAAGCGATGGGCAATCTATCAGAAATGAGAAAAAGTATCCGATTCAAACTCCAAAGTAGAAAATTTAATACGTGAGTTCTATTACATAGTTTAGTTTACATTTTAGTGCGTCGTATTGGTATTTGGTATTTTGTTTTCATCGTCAGAGTATAGGTATTAGTTAACATTAACATTTCGACGAAAAATGGGCAGAGAGAGAGAGAGAGAAAAACATAAAAACCATAGTGTGTGGATGACTTTACTCATATTCATTTATCCATCTGCAAGCCATAAAAGTACATTCAAATCTCCTCACAGATAATCAGTTGTATCATATAGAAGAAGAAGACGAGTCAGAGGATATCACATCACAAGGGATTTCCACATGTGAACATTTCAAAATTGACATTTTGTCTGGCTCTCATTGGGGGGAGAGCAAACGATATAGATAGAACATTTATAGAACAAAATATATATCGTACATATAAATTCCGATCCGCATGCGTATTGGTACATTTTTGTATGGATATTTGAAGGAAATCCGAATCTGACGATGAGAAGGAAATTCAAGCCAAATTCAATGGCTCCAAGGCAATAGATCCTTACTCTTTTGCCGTCCTCTCATCCTCATCCTCATCCTACCTATACCTTCAAAACTCTCACAAAATTGTCTTTTGAGCTTGTAAAATGTAGCTCAACAGTTCTATTTCTACAATGCATCCTTTTTTCCGCTTTTATCGTGTTGCACGTCATGTCATTTGGCATAGCTTCCAGCTCATCAGCAGTTAACATGGATTTCAGAATAATTACAATTATTATACTACACCAACAGCTGAAGAAGCACGCCGGTATAAGCCGATTGAATTTATTATGGCCATCATGAAACTTACATGATGCTTGATGCTGAACTGGAAGGCTGGCTTCCAGCTTAAATACATTACAACTTGACCAACAGTAACACATGGCCTGCTCATTGCCTATCTTCAACATTACAGAAGTGGTGAACAAGAGAACTAAAAATCCTTATTATGTACATAAGTAATGTAAATGAAGGCAATTTAGCCCGATGTGTGGTGCGTTCTATCGAGAATAGTTGGAACTTGCCTTGCAGACCGATGCGTGGCGCCCTCCCCGCTAAACAACTTTTTTGAAAATCTGAGCAGGCCATGTGTTACTGTTGGTCAAGATTACAATTACCAGCGAATTATTCAATGCCTTGGTCAGTCTCAACCCATTTACATTTTATATTTAACATTTAAACTGGACACAATATGGCAGTGTTCGAAGTTTGACTTACCACTCCAAAACCACTACTCAGATTAATTATTTTTCCACTACAACTACCACTACTTTTTCCACTACTCAAATATCTATTTTTCCACTACCACTACCTTTTTTCAAAATTTCTATATTTTCCTTCCACTACCACTACTTTTTCCACTACTCAAAAATTTCCAACACTCCACTACAACTACTTTCCACTGCCACTACTTGAAACAAATTTCTGAAGTTTGGTCCATTCGGGTCTGCAAAATTTGGGTCAATTTAGGATAATATTCATAATTTGGGTCATTTAGGATAGTATTCAAAATTCAAGGTACAGCAAGATCAGTGATCAACGGCTGAGAGGATCAAGCTTGCCCATGGATCAGCACACTCATCCCAAATTGGCCGTTATTTTACGGGGTGAGTGACTGATCCTCACTCACCTCTATTTTTGGCCTTGGGATCATCCCCCCTGATCTAGGATCATTTTTTTGGCCATTTCATGTTTTTCAACATGACATGGACTTTCGAAAACGACAGATTCAAAATTGAAACGATAATTTTTTGTAAATTCGAAACTTCTATACCATTTAACATGTTTTTTATTGGAAATTTATTAATAAAATTGAAAAAAATGGCTCGCGATGGGAGTTTTATCGTGTACGTTAGGTGGAATTATCGTTGACGAGGGCTCGAAAAAGTGGTTGAAGTATCCTGATCGACCGCGAAAATGGAAATATCGCTGTCGATAATTTTGGTCGACTGGGCGACGTTATATAGGGGATTTTATATGGAGGACGTTAGTAACAGGCAAAAATCTTTTCTTTTGTCGAGATTGGTGGGTCAGAGACGATATCGTACAGCTCGTTTACGGAATTACGTATTCGATAAAAACATCTTTGACGTTATGTACATATATATAATTATTTTACGTATTGTTTTAAGAGTTTTTCGGATTTATCCGAACACAGGCAATAGCGTTTAAAACCATATGTACGACTTCATTAAACGCATACGCAAAAAAATGTCGTCTTCGACCGTTGACCGCCGAGGTTTAGCTTTTTTTTATATTTTTTATGGAAAGTTCTGGAAAGTTCTGGAATGGCGGGAAATTTGTATATTTGGAGGGAATTTCCCTCAGATTCTTTACTTTCCGAAGGGTATAAAAGGGAATTCAAAACTGAGCTCCAGCTCATTTAATTTTCATCCTTTGCAAAAGAAGGTTCTGAGAACTTCTGACAAATTTCAGTTGAAAAGGTTTTTCAACGATATCGTACACAGAAGTACGTCAACGACAAAGTTACATGAAATTCAAAAAAGAATTGAAAGAGAACGTCTTCGACGAGGCAAAATCGTTTGTCATCGAGTACGCAATTAGCAAACATGGACCACGGTGCCACAGTCGAGAACGTTACACTTGCCAAATGCGAGACAAATGTCAAATGTTTCGAAAAGTGAACTTTAACACTGACGTTCAAGTGACACTGAACAAATGTAACGTCCACGACTGTACACAAAGTCGATAGCGATAAATCCAAATTTTTAAAGTTTTGGGGTCAGGTCAAGTTTAAGGTCAAACTCGACAAATGTCTTGACCTCTTCCACAACTGAAACAAGACTGACCTTTTTGGCCAGTGATACGGCGACACTCTCGGTGACGACTCGCCCACAAAAGTGTGGCAAGCTCTCATACGCGCTCACCAACTTTTGGGATGAGTAAATTCTGGCGGGATCATCCCTCACTTTTTCAACCAAAACGGGATGATCCCCATTTTTTAAATTTTTGACGAGGGATAAGTGTGCTGATCCATGGGCAGGCTTGGAGAGGATAAATAGATAAACTAAAATCACACACATTTATTATACAAATAGCTTCATCAGAGAGAAACGAACGAGAGAGAAAAAAACAAAGGGAATTGAAGAGGATTCCAAGAAAACGTTTGCCTTTCCACTCCACTATGTCACTACTCCAATTTTCTTTGCAAAATTTCCATCTTGGGATTGGGGGTTCTCGAGTCTCCATGAGTCGAAATCTGTAATTGTGTAACAAGAAAAGTATTGACATTAGAGATACAACATTGATACATTATGTTTAGAATTTTCTCCTCTACGTGATAGAATAATAAAATCGAAAATAATTATTTTCAGTTTTTTGTGGATTTGTTTGTCCTATCGTGTTGAGGAGAAAATTCCAAGCACAAATGTGTCATTTTTGTGTCTCTAAAGTAAAAACCCTCGGAGTTTCTTAACGAACCAAAAAGTCAATCGTTGGAGTCGAAGAAGCTGGAAAAGCGAAAAGTCGAGTCTCACAGAATATTTCTCGTACAAGGATGAAAATCTATTATCTCTTCAATGCCTGAAGGCATAAAACGTGGCTATATGCATATAGCAATTGAGGCTATAGTAATATAATTTGTCCAAGTTTGAGTGACGTCAGAGATAAGACTGCAAAATAAATTCCTGGACTCGACTTTTCCATTTTTTCGAGTCCAAGGATTGGTTTTTACGTTCGTGAAGAAACTCCGACTCTTTTGACATTAAACATACAACACCCAAATATAATATGCTTAGAATTATCTCCTCTACACGACAGGGTAATAAAGTAGACAAAAAAATGAAACTAATTATTGTCGATTTTATTATCCTATCGTGTAGAGGAGAAAAATCTAAGCATATTATGTATTAATTTTTTATGTCTAATGTTAAAATCCTCGGAGTTTATTAACGAACGTAAAAGTCAATCCTTTTGTACTCGAGGAAAATGGAAAAGAAAAAAATCGAGTCCAGGAATTTATTTTGCACTCTTACCAATGACGTCACTCAAACTTGGACACTTTACATGATAGCCTCAATTGCTATATGCATATAGTCAGGTTTTATGCCTTCAGGCATTGAAGAGATAAGAGATTTTCATCCTTGTATGAGAAATATTCTGTGAGACTCGACTTTTCACTTTTCCAACTTCCTCGAGTCCAAGGATGGACTTGTCCGTTTGTTAAGAAACTCCGAGAATTTTCCCTTTAGAGATACAAAATTAATGCATAATTTGCTTAGAATTTTCTCCTGTACACGATAGGATTATTAAATCATACTTTTTAATTATTACAAACAAATCGTTATAATACAATATTGCTATAAACCTACATATGAAATGTTGAAAATGAAACTTACATGATTTTAATTGTCATGATCGTGTGGATGGACAGGGCTTTTTGCCAAATTCTGATCCAAATGCATTTACTTGTAGGTATATATTCAGTTACTGATTATCCCAGTTTCAATGTCCACAAAACTGCTTCAATCAGCTCACGGAAAAATTGACGACAGCAGCAACAGCGAATGAGGAGAATCTGTAGAGAAAAATGAAGATTAATGAACTTTTCTGCACTTAAAATGGATCAGGTAAAGTTAATGCCGATTATAAATTATTTGGATGAAAGACAACGAGTAAATAGAAGAGTAAGTATTTATTATTACCACTGCTTTAGTTTATGACTAGTTTGCTTTAGCAACTAAAAATCTGAAACAATTCTAGTTGTTTCTTTTTGTAAAATGAATCAGATTTTTGTCTATGAAAGTTAGCTACAAGAGTCCTGTAACATCACAGAAGTAATAATTGCAATTATATTATTTTGTAACAGCCATAAAAGTGTTTGGAGATTACAGCTAGAAAAATTAGAATTAGAAATCAAAACTCAGGCAGCATGAATAATGTAAGAACTGTAGGAATTCAATTTATTATGTTGCACAAGACTTTGTAGACTTGTGAACATTGAATGTTTTGGAATTTTACTCTAATTACTGAATGAATATATTATAAGAAGCGAGATAGATTATCAGTCAGACTCTTGCATTCAAATTGAGCTTGACACACCGAACAACAGGTACATATAGCGTGCACTCCTAAAAATAAAACCAAATAAGTATACAAAATAAATAAAAAAACGAGCTTGTACAAAATTTAACACTTACACAAATTTTGCAAGTCAACGTACATGGCTCATTGTGATCTTCCATTTTCCGATTTAAAAATGACAGCTTGTATTTTTTTGATTTTGTCCCAGGTCCTAAATAAACTTTTCTCATGTGCTGCTAACTCCCAGTATCTTCTAGATGATTTTTGTAGCTGAACCAGAATTTGAATTTCAGGGACTTTTAGATGCATGGAAAATGCTACTGTGCTAATTAATATTCCTATTGCACTATCAGGACGAGAAAATGTAGACTGGACGTGTTCCTGATCTTTTTCCGACGACAATTCATGATCGCAAAAGAACAAAAGACTACTCAAGGATTTTTCTGGACTACTGTAGGCGCCACATCTAAAACTAAGCATCAGACGATCTCGCGGGTTGATGCAATCCGTCACAGAGTCTGTTACAAAAACTGTTTTTCCAAAATTAGATTTAGTTAACTTAAGTGACGAGCAGATACTAAGTATAAATTCGTCAGTAGATGTTTTGCCATGAGGTTTAGCGACCAAAAAAACATTTGAACTACAAATATTTTTTTAAAAGACAATAAATACATAAATTTTTTACTGGTGACTGCAAGACAAAAACTAAAATATAAAACTACCGGTCGGGATCACATGCAAAAAGTTTCATAGATTTCTCACAATTGTACATGCATTCTAAGACTTCTTCTGTCAGAAAACTACTGAAAGCTCCCGTTGAGCAATGTTTTATTTCCATCACGTCATTCAAAACGCTTTTCTGAATTTCGTTCCTAAAAAACAAACATTAAAGTCTGAAATGTTCTGATTTGTGTTAAAAGTTATAAACTTACTACGAAATGAGCAAGTGGGCTTCTAGCACAACAAATTGATCCATTTTTGTTTTAACGGACAACTGAGACGCACGTACTTCATTCAAGGAGGACAGTGGAACAAAACTAAACAAGGGATCTGTTTCCGCCAATAAATCTGCAGATAATATACAGTTATTACACAATTTGTTTTTCGAATTTACTGATTTGATATACTTTGTCCTCAATTTAAAAAACATTACCCTTCAATTTTGATCCACAATCTTTGTCTATGTATTTTAGAACTGCATAACCAAGATCTGTTACGTCTTGCATAAGGACTTGACCTTGACCATTCAAACTTGTGATTATAACAGTAACTGTTTGCATGTTCAGTAATTTTTAAATTACAAATTGGTGTAAAATTAGTATTTAAATTACAAAACTAGCAACCTTTTTTTAATTTTTAAGTGCACCTTCAGTGGTTGTCTTTTGTTTCCATCGACTCCAATTTCAAAGTGCTGTATAAGATTCGCAAAGATGTACATAAACTTTTTCCCCACGAAATTGGAATAGCTCACGATAACATCATATAAAGCTAAGTGGGTGGCAGCTTCATATTGAGCTACGAATATATTTGGAAGTAAATCAAACTCGTCGGGTTGGTTGTTTTGCAGTTCCAAGACGTATTGAAAAACTAGTTTTGTAGATAGGTCGGATGTTGCAGTATTTTTAAAACTTGTCATTGGACTTAGGGGTTCATTTACAAAATTATTTGAAATTTCGAAAAATTCATTAAAATCTATGCATACACTTTGGTATGCATCTTCATATTTTTCTAAATCCTGTAAACTTGGATCAAAACTAAAATTCTTCAATCTTACATGACTACGCTTTTTTGGTGTTTGGCAGAAGATTTTCATGTTTGTAAGCGTTGACAAATTTAGTGAAATCCTTGGAGTAGACCCTTCCGGGATGATCACTTTTATAGTTGGTTGTTCCAGTTAATTTCTATAATTTTTCCTTAATTACTTGATCAGCAAAATGACACTGGGAGCGCGTGTTCAGCATATCTATAATCCAGTCCCCATGACAATCTGATTTTGGCTATATAATAATTACACGCATTGCAAATTTATATTCGTATGAAGTTACAGTGCAACGACTTAACATTGTGATTTGGTACCTTTAAAATCACCAACTACAGTTTCCATCAGATAGTCAAGAGCTTGGTTTTTTTCTTCCACTCCTCTTAGGTTTGCTGTGCGATTCCATAAAGAATTGAAAGCCACGGAATCGGGCCCACAGCCATTTTGCGACAATATAAAAAGCACGGCATAGCGCAAATAATAGGGATGGTTACTGAAAACAATTTTTAAATTGCCAATTAGGTTCTTACAAACAGTCTCGTTTGTAGAAGTTTAAATAAACATTTTTAATTGTTTCAAAAAAAGAGATCGCATCTTCCTTCCAGTGCAGAAATTTTTGTGGCCCATGATTGTATCTTATGGCTTTTTGTCTTACACGAATTCCCAAGGAATCCTAGATCATAGACCAAGAATAAACATTTATTTCGTCAACAGAACTTTTCTTGCAGTTGGCACTACAGTTCCAGATACCCGATTTTTTCAAACGGCGTAGGTTTTTGATTTTTCCCGTGACAATTTTCATGGTACCATGAAATTTTACATTTATTGTTGGAGCACCCAAGCAGCGTCGAATGCCATTTTTTTGCATGTGTACCATGTTCCTGAAATTTAATTTGATTAATAAAACATAAATGTTAATTTTGTATAAAAGTATTATTTTTGAAGCATTTTACTTGGTCATGTCCATGCTTCCAGGCCGGAAGACTTCAAAATCCGCTTTCTTGGCAATCCTTAAAGATATCTCGTCAAAATAATCTGTACAAGCATCCTTATCCCCTGTGTCTGGAAAGTTTAATGGGATGTCATTTCGATCCAAAATGTCCATTTCTTCTAAGTAAGCAAGAACAATTAAACCACACAATGTAACTTGCCAAAGCTCGTATGGTCGCCAAAAATTCTTTTTAGCCTCTCCAATTACTTTTCCTCCAAAGACAACTTCATTGATATTTGCCAAAGTGCCTTTACTCGTCTCGGTTCCAGCTTGGTTAAAAAATGACCAAAATGTCTGAAATCGTAACTTCTACATATGAAACAACCATTCAAACGTTTTAAAAACAATAAGTGTCTTTTAAGTTTAATAAGTATACACAACACGTACGTCAAGTTTGATAAACATATAATGAAAATCGCCAGATTGTGTAAAAATATTGTTGAATCTGTGGCTCCATTCAACAGCATGACATTTTATTTCTTTTGCAGATTTGATTCTACTCAAAAAAATTATGAGTTTTTTGTATGAACTACATTTGTATGCAAACGTATGCTTAATGACAATAAAGGTAATTCAAAAACAAGATACCTGCTGACAGTCTGACCATCTCCGGCTATATTTATGGACGTGTATGCATTATTTACAAGTGTGGCCAAGTAATACACTGTTTTCCCATGTCTCTAATGTATTAGTTTACCAACAGAAATGTGGCACATCAACCCATATTAAACAAATTTGTTTTTCAAAAAATCAAAATCAAAATTTCGAAAAAATTTCAAAATGGCGGAAGTCACAAAACCGTTGGGTCAAAAAAAAAATCAACAAATGTGTTGCCTATGTCAATCTTTATATCCAATTTCAACAAATTTGCTGCCTACTCCACAGATTTGTTGCCTACCCTGCAGATTTGTTGTCGATAACAGAAATGTTTAACATGCAAAATTTCATTATCAACAAATTCGTTGTTGAAATTGCCACACTGTGAAAGTTCACCCATCCAACTCTACCACAATGTGGCAGACGGTATTCCCAGCTATGGGGAAGTTAATAAAAAATTGTATCGTTTGAGATTGGGATTTGAATTATACATTCTTGTTTCTGAGATTTTAGTCTCTTTAATCCCTTTATGTAGTACCCGGATGTTAAAACAGACATTAAATTCGAAATGTACAGGTCAATTTACCCCTAGAACAACCTGAATGGTGATATTTTGACGTTTTTCTATCGAGAAACCATTGTTCGTAAAAGGTCTCAAAATGATCGACGGCCGGTGGCGGGCGCGACGGATGAAACCTTTTTTTTTTCCTATCCCCTACCAATGCTTTCTTATCAAGACACGAGGAATGACGATTTAAGTAGTCCAACTGAAGTGCCAACAAATGAATAATCATCAGCAACAATTATGAATTAATAATAATGCTGAGTACCTTTAATTGTTGGATGAAAGTTTTATCACGAAAGTATTGCTGCAAAGTCGAAAAGATAAAAAAAAATTCCTCGTGGATTTCATAACTTTACCTCTCAACGACAAGGAAACTCACGCTCACAATTCCTCTTCCAATTGTGAGCTTTTCGAACAAATCCTGATAAATAGGTAGTTCGTACCATATTGAATATGGTACGAACTATTTAAAATTCAATCCCCTTGCGTACGAAATTTATACATGATTTATTGTTTTATTTCATATTTAGTTTTGTGTACATATTTTGGAACTGTTACAAATAAATTCTTGTTCTTATCAAAAATGTAAAGACTGGGCAGACAAAACCAGTATCGGATATTTTAGGTGATAATATTTAAGATTTGAACACAGTTTTTGGTTATTTATTGGAGAAATGTAGGGATGAAAAAAGTCAGCGAGATTTGTATTTCACCATGTGCACTGTTGGCTCATTATTATGTATGTACTATGTATGCATTTTAGCTTTTTGGATTTTTGGTACTTGGATAGTTGGTTCTTCCGTTCCGTTTTTCCTTTTCCTTCAGCAATATCAGAGTGACATAATGACCCAAACAGGTCTGAGCTCATGAAATATTTATGTATACACATCCTGTACAAGCCACACACACACACAATCCACAATATAAAACCTTCCAAACCAAAACCAACTTTTCTATCCACCATCCAGAAATTCAAAGAAATTCAACCCACACACACACAAGCACACACACACACTCTCTCTCTTTCTCGACAACATCCAGATCGAGAACCTTTAATCGAATTGTAAGCTTCTTCCAAATGTCCGTAATAAACTAAACGAAATGATCAAGAGATATCCGTTTCCACGAACTCTAGCACCACATAAACTACCTAAATACAAACGTAAGGGAATATTCAAAATGTCCTCCAATAAAAGCATTTAAAAAGTCCTACAATTGCAAATTGCAAATCCTTTTTTCAATGCATAATGTGCACACAGTCAGCTCCCATGTTCATTTTTATCGTATTTCTATATTTCTAACGAAAACTTCAAATTAAAGTAATTTCTCACGAAGTCAGCCATTGGCCGGCTTTTCTACATGTACATATTTTTTGTGACGTTGACGCACACAGACATATTTACGTCCAAAATAAATTAGTCGCCTTTTATTTTTCCTAAAGACTTTATCGTCCCTGAATAGAAAAGGGAAAGCCGAGAGGTGGATTGTATTTTTGGATTGAGTCTGTCTATATATTTATGTGTAGGTATAGTTTTCGTATGAAGCGTGAATGTAATACAAACATAAATATCATTTCCTAAACTAACCTGTGGGAAGTGTGGGAGGAAGAAGAAGATGATGAGGGGATGGAGCAGTCGTCTAGTGTTTTCATTCATTCCACTCTGTTTATCTGAGATCTCATCCAACCGATAAATCTCCACACGTTTCCCTTTTCAGACTCTCTGATTGAAAAAACAATCAGTTTCCACGTTTCTCTCTCTTTCTCTCTTTCTCTCCACATGATATGGAACGAGTGTCTCGCGCAGTTGTCTTTTTATTCTATTTTGATTTCCATTTCTACAGTGTCTATTTCTGTTCCTCTGTCTCACTATCAACATCACTGTCTCTGTCTCTATTTCCACTTTGATTTCCACTTTGACACCAAGGCAAGTGTAATAATCTCATCTGTCTCGTAATCATATCAACATGCAATGAAATCCAATTCTTTGATTGAAATTCTTTATCCCTTCTCCTGCCTTAATCTCCATCGTAGACGCGTTTTTGACGTGTTCTGACTACATCAATTAAAAAAAATACAATTCCAATGAGCTTTTGTATTTATTTTTATACATTCAAAATTTATTGCAATAATGATTTTGCACAAAATTTAGGGAATGCGTAAAAGGTGGCAATTGGAAATGACTGGGGAAAATTCAATCAAATTCTGTATAAGACTTTTTTCTTGTATGTATGTCGTTTTGTGCAGTGTTAATTGCCTTTTTGGTTGTTTGTATGTGTATGTATTGTGTGTGTGTGTTTTTGTTTATTGTTTCAAGTTCAATCAGACAATCAAAGGTTTTCTCGTCTCAAAAGTAGTTGAAATGAATGGAAATAAGACGCTCGGGATTGATTGTGATAAGCTTGTGAAGGAAATGAAGCCAAGAACGTCGTACGTCGTTGCCCATTGTCCAAAATATCTTTGATCGTATATATAAATAAGCTAATATCTCCGTTCTCCACTTCAACTCCATTCCCTGGAATATTCCAAGAAAGAACTCTCTCCCTCCTTTCACTCCTTTTTCCTAGGTATTTCTCTCTCTTTCCGTCGTCTTTTTTTTCACCTCAACCTAACCTAAGTCCACCTTTGTTTCCTCATTTGCCTTGTCTATACGTCGTCTCTGTGCACACTGGCTTTCTCATTCTTTCCTCTATTGTCTGTTCTCGTTATTGTGTGTCTGTGTGTGTGTGTGTCTCATTGAGCTGTTTGTTGGAGGGCAGGACATGGTGGAGTGAGATGCAGCGACAGGGCTGAAATGAAAATGAAAACGTCGACTTCTTTTTTCTTTCTTGTTATTGTACGGTACAGAAATGTTGTTGTGTATCGTATGTAGTTTGTTTTCCTCTGTTCACAGATTAATCTGAAGTGTGTAGTGTGTAGGGAACAGGAGAAATAGGAGGAAGAGGGAAAGAGGGAGCTAAATATACCAAAGCAGTATGAGTGAGATGTGTAAGATTAGAGAAAAGAGTTGGCCGTTTTCCTACAATATTTTCTATACGGATTTCTTTTCCCTCTCACTTTTACTTTGTAACGTGTTTGTGCTGTTGTTTTGTTATTCGTGAAGGGAGAAGATACGCTTTTCTTTTCCCGTTTTTCCTTTTCCCTTCAGATCTCTGTCTCTCTGTCTCTCTCTCTCTCTCTCTCTCTGTGTGTTTTTCTGCAGATGAAAAAAGAAGATTTTTTTTCACTGTACGTTACGTCCTAGATAAATGTATTGTCCACATTTGTACAGAGTGTGTATAGTGAGTGTCGTGTCGTGTGTATTTACTAGGCTCGAGTGGCTCGAGTTTCCTTATCGTTACTACGTAACGTAAGGACATACAGATACATGATTGTGTGAGAGAACTACTCGCGAGTCGTCTCGAACCTCAATCTGCTACAGATATGCGTAGAAGAATGTATACAGCACAGACTTTATAAAAAGAGGATTCAGATTCTTCCACAATGTGTTGCGTTGTGTATTGTTTGGCTGAACAGAAAAGCAAATTCCCTTTTTTTCCATCCTTCCTCGTCTACGTTTTTTCTTTTTTTTTGTCCTCTTGCTTGACTTCATTGTTTCCAGTGACTCAACCTGAAGTATGAAAGCTCCATTCTATGTGTTTATTTGTTCCTTTCTTGTTGGTTTTCTTATATAGTTGTTGTGATTGTCGCGGAGGGGAATAATTGATTTTCCCCAAAAGTTTACATTCTATCCCCCATTACAAAGCCTCTCAGAGACTCTCTTGATCTTCACATCCACTACATGCCGTTGTGTCGTGTGTACAGATATTTGTAAATACGTGTGTGGAGAAAAGAAAAGGAATTTCCTAGCTTACTGTGGAAATCACAAAAATTTGACAGTTCAAAGTTCTCTAATGTTTTTTTCAACATCTCATTCTTCATTCCGTTTCATCGAAGATACATATTTTCAATCCCCTTCTTCGTAATTTCTGAATTTAATACCTACATATTATTATTATATGTAGACAAAACTTGAGATTCCTCATTATAGGGAAAAATCCAAGTTCCAAAAACAAAAAACTGCGCAAAATGACAGAATTGAATAATACATTAAAATCAATCAATGCGGGAAGTATTGAGAGCGCTTGAAGAGGGAGACTGGAATCCTGAATTTTCTGTTGAAAATAATGAATATGCTCCAAGAGCTCACATGTATCGTACTTCCTTTGTTATAATAATAAAAATGGTAAATGTCCTGTAGTTCCGACGTGGAATATGACCTAGTGTGTGTGTGTGTGTGTGTGTGTGTGTGTGTGGGTGTGTGTGTGGGTTTTTGTGTAGAGTTGAAGAGAAATGAAATGATAAAATATGGACGGACATGAAACTGTAGAGGATTTGAGAGAAAAGGAGAGAGAGAAAGAGGAAGAAGGAGATGGATGTTGTTGGATGGTGTGTGAAGTTAGTGGCGGAGTGTGTGAGATGAATGGGATGATTTACAATTAGGTGAAGAGTGTTGGATGGGACGAAAGACATTCAACTCAAGACCACACAGACAGCCGAAATGGCATTACGTATATATTATATATATATATCGTATGTATGTTCTCTCCTATAGTATTTTGTATTTTGTATTCTGTACTCTGTACTCTGTACTCGGCTGTCGGTAGTTGGTAGTTGAGTTTCCCTCCCTGCTTATTACTTCCAGTTCAAGTTTAAGTTGTGCGTACTCACACTCATCCTCAAATACACAGACACATGCATGCGTACATTGAGTAAATGTCTGTGAGTGTGTGTGTGTGCACATAAATAGACAATGGTGAGCGCTACTGAACCCACATGCCATTTCTCTGATCGTCAGCTCAAATGTTATTCCTCCTAATGGACAGTGTACAGACAGAGAGAGAAAGAAAGAAAGAAAGAAAGAGAGAGAGAGAGAGAGAGAAAGAGTTTGGGGTTTGAAGTTTTCTAGAGTTTTTGGGGGTTTTTGGGTGATTCAACTAAAAGTAAAAGTAAAGTGTACACATTTGTATCATGCCAATACCATATATACCTATATTTACACATAGCATGTAGAAAGTAGAAACCCAAGTCAGGATCTCATTTCCACATCTATACAAAACCAGAATCGTTTCTGGGAAGAATTCTCTAAACTATTTCTATAGCCAGTCCAAGAAACTCGAGTTGAGTCAGTCACACTGATGTGACTCCTGCAGGACAGCCAAATGCCAAATGCCAAATTCTTATTACATTTCCACAAAGATACTGATATATATTTTCACGGTTCCTTCATGTGTACATGTGTGTATAGTATATTGTATAGGTACATATACAACATTGTACAAGGAAAGTTAAACGAGAGCTTAGACTGTACTGATGAAAGGTGTTAATGGATTTAAGGCTCAGCTGGTCACAACCATATCTTACACACACATTGTAATCTGTAGTGGTTGTGGGTTTAGGGTTTAGAAGAAAATGATGTGAAATAAAGGAAAAGTGTTCGTTGTTCTCTCACGACCAATGGTCATAGTCATAACTAGTCATAGGCCATTGCTCAACATTTGAGGATACATAACTCATTTATATTTATACCTGTAGATTACTCTCCTGTTCACAACCAACCACAATAATAACTACACACATGACTTGTCCTTTTACTTTTGCTCTTGCCTTTTCTACCTGGAAAGGCAAGAGCCAATTTTCAAGACCATGGTACTGATATATAGTAAATGATGATTTGACCCAATTTGGAAAAGTGCCCATTAAATTCCAATGTAGTTCACATGTGCTCTTGTGAGTCGACGGATTTTTTTTTATCCGTTATCATGTTAAATTTCTAAAGTATCTACAATAATATTTTACAAATAATCAAGGATGATTACAAATAATAAATAGCTAAGCCTTCTCATGTAGTTAGAGTAGAACTCACGATCAATAGAAAATATGGTAGAAAAGGGAAAGTAGGCTAATAATCGGTTGTAAATTTTTCTGGCGAATGTCAGTGAGAATAATTTTGTAAGTGTTTACCTCACTCACTCTAACTCAATGTGTATCTACAGGGAGAGTTGAGGAATGTGGGAAGGGAGAGAGAAAGAGAGAGAGAGAGAGTGAATTACGGGGAGGAAATCTATTAAGTAATGTTGAGACTAAAAGGGACAAAGAAGATTCTATTTTGTATTTTAAATTGAAAGACTCCCTCTCTCTCTCTCTCTCTCTCTGCTCTTGTTCTTTCTTGCTATACTCAAATTCAGAGTTAGGAGGGACGGGGATGGAGATGGATCCAGGCAATAGACAGACCAAGAAGATGTACAAGTCCGAATACAAGTGGAAGCAGCAGAAGACCGAAGACGAAGACAGTTGAGAAAGTTGTCCATTTATTTTGCCACAGACAAAATGTTAGTTTAGTTTACATTTTTAGAGAGAATACTTGCTCCAGGCCTCAAAACATTCCCTTTCTCTCTCATGTCTCCTTTCTCTTCCCCTTGTAGAGTTTTTTTCGTGCTCGTGTCATCGAGAGACCGCTTGGATTCCCATGAGACTTGGGCTAAGACCGTTCTCGTTCCCGTTAGCCCTGGTTCTTCTCCTACTCTCTTACATATCCATATGGATGTAAAACCAACAAAACTACCGGGGAGCTCCTCCAGCCCAGCAGACCTATTCAGTATTCTCTTTGCCTTCATCTTCACTTTCTTTGAACAACCGAAAAACAAGAAGTAGGAAAAGGAAAAGTGTACTATGTATACCACAGTAGCAATAGCAATACCAGTAGCTTTTTCTCTAGACATTTCCACCGAAGCTTCAGCTTCCGCTTGCTTCAATTCTGTACGAAACAAAAAAAAATGAAAAATCCTTCTCTGAATACATATTCTTATTTGCATCCTCTCAATTTATTTCCAGTCACTTGAATTCTAAATACATATTTTACATATTGCCAAAAAAAATGTATGTATCTGTACCTATTCAAAACGCACAGATGTGAAGGAAGTTGTGATGGCTCTTTGAGAATCCCTTCAAGTTTTCCCATGTTTACAGCTTTT
>JAIUND010002072.1:0-26225 GCA_034699125.1 Gisinianus flammeolus | reverse complement strand
TTAAATTGATTATTAGTCGCGTCATTACTGTCTTTCGTGGATGATGCACTACTGAAATCATAGGGCAGGTCACCACCGACTTGTTGTGGTTGTTGTTGTTGCGTCGTCGTCGTCGTTTGAGATGTGGATGAAGATGAAGAGGATGGCAAAGTTGTAGGGAAAGTACTGAAATCTATTTTAAAATCCGGTTTCGGTGTGGTGAGCGGAGCAGGGACTCTCACCTCACTCCTGTTTGAGCTGTAGAATTTAGAGGGGGGGAAACCGTCGATATTTCTATTACCCTCCGCATTATTATTATTACTATTATTATTATCATTATTATTATTATCATTATTATTATTATCATTATTATTATTATCATTATTATCATTATTATTATGGTTGGACTGTTTATTATTATTATTATTCTTATTATTCTTATTGTTGGACTGTGACTTTGACATTTTGGATGAGTATAATAACCGATTCGGTCGATCCGGGTAATTTGGGATGGTTCCAGGACGGGGGGTGTACATATTATCCCTATTATTATTACTATGGGATGAGGATGAGGATGGTGTTGGTGTTGGGTTTCTCCCTCGCATCCCGCCCTTGTTCGATGCACTCATATCCAAATCCAAATCCTCCAATGACTGAGAAGATTCATCACTATTATTATTATTATTATTATTATTATTATTATTATTATTGCCATTATTCACACTGCTACTGCGTTCCTCGATGTCATCATCACCAGTGCTGAAAAGTTCTGTTTGGAACTCAAGTTTGTTTGATGGGGATGGAATCGTAAAACTATTCTCCTTACTCTTGTCATTATCATTATTATTATTATTATTATTATTATTGTTATTATTATTCGCACCCCCTTCAGCGAGTTGTTTCAAATGATTCATAAAATAGAATTCAAAACTATCATTATTATCATTGTTATGCGTCGGACTTGGATTGTTGGTGTTCGTAGTGGAGTTAAGGATGGTTGTTGCTCCTGCTGATGCGTTGTTGTTGTTGTGATTCAAAGGATTCAAAGTAGTAGTAAAATTGAGGTCGATGAGAGGGAAATCTTGATGAAGTGAAGGGACTAGCAGAGTTGGATTTGGATTTGGAATTGGAATTGGAATTGGAATATTTGGATTGATAGAATTTGTATGGAGATTGAGCGTAATGGGATCAGGATTAGGATTAGGATTAGTATTGAATGAAAAGGAAGGAAAAGTAATATTATTATTTGTATTAGGAGTAGGATTTGTAGTAATTGTCACCGTGTTGGTTCCTTGTTGTTCATAATTGTTCAACTTGTTCTTGTGATTTTCATTCTCCTCCTCCTCCTTGTTTTTGTTTTTATCATTATTGTTTTGGTCATTGTTGTTGTTGTTGTTGCTATTGAGCGGATCCATTGCCGTGATGGTTGCATTGTTTAGAATGGGGAAATCAAAAGAGAATCCATGGAAAGCAAAATCCTTTGGAGGCAACACTTTCACTTCTGATGGGGATTTATGTTGTTGTTGTTGTTGTTGTTGTTGCTCTCCAACACCAACATCAACATGACCATTGTCGTCACTTAAATGAACACCACCACCACTCATCAACAGTCTCACAGTTTGTTCACTCTTCCGTGACTCTGAACTCAACGATTGTTCTGGCAATTGGTAGATTTCCAATTCCTCGACACCATCATCATCATCCCCATGATTCTCGTCATCATCTTCGCCCTCGTCATCTTCACCACTCTCATTTTCTCCATTTGTATTTGTTGTATGATGATTATCTATCAAAAACTGATTAGAGATTTGCGTCTCTTCCTCCGACTCATCCGGATTTTCCATGTCCATAAAATCATTCTTGTCCATCTCCATGAGGGAAGAATCATTATTATCACTGTTATTGTTATTATTATTATTAGTAGGAACAACTGATCTTGGAATGGTACTTTCCGGCATGTTGATGCCCGTCATATTGACCATTACGGTGACAGCTGGTCTCCAAGTCGTCACCTCCATTGACATTTCTCCTTTCTCCATCGACAATTTCTGACTCCTGATGGACATTTGTTTCTGTTTCTCAGCTTGCATGAAACCCACTGCCAGTACAACCCCTGTGGAAATTTCAAGCCAAGTAATATGAATTGAATTGACGGCGATGATTAAATTAATTAATTGAGTGTGAATTAATGCATGTGGTGTGTGTGTTTATATTACCGGTAAGAACGAGGATGACGAGTCCAATGGAAATACTGTAGCAATAGAGTTTTCCCCAGGGGACTCTTTTCTTCTTGGAAAATATCCCTTGATCATCATCTTCATCCATTTCCGCGTCCATATGCTTACAAAATCGACGACCGCTGATTTTTAGGGAGCCTCCAATAGCACTTGGACTAATGACCTGAGTAGCAATGGCCACATGTCGATTGGAATTCGGATTCAAATGTTGATGATAACTCCTCATTTTATTGCCACCACAACCCCGTGTCACCGTTCCACTGTTCATATTCTGACTATTCCCACTTCCACTTCCACCAACGTCATTATTATTATTATTATTATTATTATTATTATTACTATTATTATTTGGATTATTGTTATTGCTACTTTTATCACAGCTGCTACCACTGCCTTTATGATGATGATGACGAGCGTAGTTATGATTATGTTTTTTAAATGTGGACGTTAATGTGGCCGTCGTCGTATTCTTCACCATTTTTTTTTCGATATCACTGTTTTAGCGAGTTAATTATTAATTTTTAAAAAAAACTTTACTATATATATATTTTGTTGTTGATTTCGTTTTGTTTGTTTTGGATGTGGGATCCATAAACTACTGAAACTCTTCGGTCGAGCATTAGAAATTAACTGATGAGGATAGAGTACATTTAGTTACAAGTATTAATTGCGATTGTAATCACAAAAATCACAATCAAATTACTCTTGTGAAAAATATACATACAAATACAAATGAAAGCGATTCTCTTTCTTCACGTAAATATAATGTGATTCATTCACATTTTCAATTTCCACCACACATACATGTTCAATGTTCAACTTGAACACCCCTTAAATTCTGTATATAAATTTAGTCTACATATATACACGTAAAGGATAAAAGGTAAAGCTTGAGCAAAAAGCAATCCTTTTGTTTTTATTTCCATGTAAATATATATACATATATGTTGTTCAACATGTACACATTGTACAATAATTTCATATAAGCATGTGGGATTTTGGTGGAAGGAGAGAAGAAGATTCTATACTCGGATTTGTTTACACGTACAGAAAAAGAAGCAGAAACTCGCAAATAGTCAAACAAACTGAATACTGAATACTTTGTGAGTTCGTAAGTGATGCGGAAATTAAACTTAATTGTTGAATGGGGAAACAAAGATTCTTTTTCCTATACGCTCTCAAGTTTTACTCTGTTTTCGCTTCCCTTTGAGTGTGATTTTGACTTGAATCTCGAATCTCTCATGAAGAATTGAGAGATTTCTTATACTATGTATAGACACTCACACATAATGTCAACAACAACATTAATTTCCTTTGTCTTTTCCCCTGTCCGTTCACACACATTTCAACGAATTCAGAATTGCAGTTTCTTCTCTCTGAGTCTCTGTCGAAACTATATCTATGCCATGAATCTTTCTACACTATATAATATATAAATTATATGTACTTATATTATGTATGCAGTTTCAGTTTCCGAAAGTTCAATGGAATGTACGGATTGAGTGAGTGTAACTAATATTAGCCCACGAGATGCAAGTGAAAAAAAAATACATAAGAAAAATGAAGTCAGTATTCAGTATCACAAAACCGCGCAATATATTATGCGCAACGTGTTTTTACTGCTTTGATCAGTTTTTATACATTCCTTATTTCCTTACCTATGATAATTTTGGAATTTTTGGATTTCTTCAGAATTAAAAAATTAGCTAATTTTGTGCAATATGGTTTTGATCAAATTGACCAATGGATTTATTAATAATTATCCAATTTCCAATTTTTATATGAATTTATTGGAAATAATGACGAGTAAAATGAAAGGGGTCCAGTCGTCCTTGACTCATGCTTTTATTTAATATAAAAAAAAATTCACAATCGACATAAAATTAAAATCGAACTTGTTTAAAATTGTCAACTTGTGTGTCTGATCTGAACATGTTTAGATTTAATTCATAATTGACGTACATATTTTAGAGCTCTTCATAATCTCCAAAGTATAAACAATCGGTGTATGTTTTAGCTGTCGGGACTAGTAGAGATCAAGTGGATCTCTGCTCTGTGATATTCCCCTTTTATTCTGTACATGTGCCCAACGCAATATTCTTTGAGAATTGAGGGTCAAAAAAAAAAAAATTGTAAGACGACGAAGCGTGATTGTAAAAGTATGTAGTTGACAGTTTGTGATTTGTAATGGAACATGCAAATCTCTTTTTCAGCGAAAAGGAATCAGTAATCATAATGGAAGGGGACTCATTGGATAATAATGTTATCCTCGTCGTTTGCGATGAGAATAGCAATTTCTCCACCACCACCATCATTGGTAATATATATTTATTATACAATATATGTACGTATGTATGCGTGATAATAATTATTATTTAATCATTTGATTTTTGGATATTGTACCTTTATATATATTATTATATTTCTAATTTTCTACACAGTCTTCAAAAACTTGTGAGGATTCTATGATGGAAATCCCAAACGAAGAGACAGCAGCAGCAGCAGCTCAAGATGAAAATCAATCCGTTTCTGAAATGAATCATGCTGTTATTGTTGACACATCAATAGAAGAAGGACCGAGTTTTGAAGAAAGTGGCAAAGATGATGCTGAGCTAATATCCGAAGAGCTTATGGATACTTCCGATACAGTAGAAGCCGTAAATCCTCAACCATTAATAGTGATGGCAGACTTGACAGAAAATGAGGAAAGTTTAGAAGTATCTCAAGCAGAAGATACCGAAGAAGAAGAGCAACAAGAACAAATTGTACATGATGTTGATGATGAAGATGATGATGATGATGACAATCCAGCTATCGAAACAAGCAGCAAGTTATTATCTAATGATATTGAAAACAATCGTACTGAGAATGGAAATGGGAATGTGGAGGTTGTGACTGAGGAAGTGAAAATTAAAATGACTAAAGTAGAAAATCCAGGCAACGTTTTTGATTGGAGAGAAACATTATGTCGTAATCGAAACGTGGAGGATTTGGATCTTCCTACTCGAGCTAAAATCATGGAGGAATTGGATCGTTGTACTCGAGCTCAAGTCAATTACTTTTGCCGAGCAGCTAAACAAAGTGCTAGTTATTTAATTTCCTTGCAAACCTGCCCCACAAAATTCTTCACATACCATTGTTTAAAAGCAATGCATTTCTCAATTAAAAAAAATTTCCCTTGTGCTATTGATTTAATGTGGAAACTAAAGTCCCTGGTGTACCCAAAAGATCTCGAACGTTACGATATTCAAGGTTTTAATTATATACTGGATTCTACACTTCATGCTATTATCATCCAAAAAAATCAACATGAATCACCGACTGATGATATAGAATTAGATGAATTTGATACAAACTCAAACATTTGGGATAGCTTAAATCGAAAAGCACAAAGTATTGTTTTGGCAGCAAAATTATATTTTCTCATGTTAGTTAGAGAGCCAGTCAGTCAACTTTTATCTCTCCCTTCGCAGGTACGTATACACACAAACATGGTCGTATAAAAATAGTATTCATGTTTATCATTATTCAATATAAAACTTCCGTTCATTAGTAAATTTTAATTTAATATTAATGTTAATATCATTTCAGATTTTGAACCTTTGTGATGACATTGCAGAATGGTATTATTTGCACTGTAAAATACGGAGTAGGAAACGACGAGAAAGTAATTTTCCCATCACAAAACCAAAGAAAATGGAAATGGAGTCGTTACGTAAAGCAATAGAATTGGAGCCAGCAAATTTCATGATTTGGATGTTAATGATTGAAACCTTATTCGATTACATGAGGACGGACGATCGAAGGCCATGTGTAGAAATAATGGGTAGACTTTTAGAGACAGTAGACTTGGTCACCATTTTCATCCACAAGGAACTATCGTAATAACTTACTATAAACTCTATTCAAATACTTTAAAACAAACGGCATCATTAATTGGGAAGTTAATGAATTAAAGTTTAACTAATTACACATGTTATCATTTTCAGAAATATTTTGCAATATAAAGAAGAAGTACCGAAATTTTTACTCCTGGACATCCATGTGCTAGCTGCAAATTTTTATGGTTATAAAAATCTGCCTAATATGAATCTTCACACTCGAACTATTGATTTGATCGACCTGGAGGACAATCGAAAGATTGGGGAAGAAAATTCGGGAGGTGTCCTTAAAATGGTCACTAAAACTCATTCAAAACAATTAGCACAAAAGCATTTAGATGCTGCTCAAAAACTTGATCCGAAATCGGGGAATATGAATCTCATTTTGGCTTTCAAATATTTGCGAAAAGTAGGTTGAAATTTGATATTTATTTATCTTACAAAGTATTTATAAATTTATAAGTACTTTATATTTTTCATGTATTATTTATATAGAGATGTTACCTAAGTTGAGTAGTTGAATATTATGACAATCATGAGTAGGTATATTACAATTTTCGACTTCTTTTTTTCAGTTAGAAAGAGACAAGGCTTTGGAATGTGTGAAACTAGCTCTAGAAGATGATCAATTGAATGTAACATTGGTATTGGTGTACATACGAATCTTAATAGGAGGGAATGAACATCAAATGGAGCTAGCATTGAAACATCGATACTGCCTTGAGACTTGCTTCAAATCATTCCTGGCCTCTCCTTGCTCGAACGCATTTGTATTTTCTAAGAGGCTGTGTTTACTGGATGCTTGGAAATTTGAAATTGTGTCTTCAGAATTGGATTCAAGGCTTCAATGAAAGTAAAAGCAACTTTCTGAGCCAGGTATGTTTTTATTATTTTATTATTATTTCATGCACAATTACTCGTATATTGTACTATTTTTAAATAATTCATAATCATTTTTGTTTTGTATTTTCTAGTTTTTCTGTTGGACAAAGACTCAAATAAGAAAATATATTTGGCCTGATAATTTCACGAATTTTGAAGTTGTGAATACTCTGAGTAAGTAAACTTCAGCAATATTATTAATATTATTATTGCCTCTAGTGCAATACATTTTGCAAATTAAGTAAGAGTACAATTGCATGTACCTACAACAAAATACATATTAAGTATGTACATACATGACTCCAAATATGAAGTGCAATAATAATCGTATGAATCATATTACATCTTCATTTTTTTCTTTTGATTCCGTAGGGAATGTTTTGGCAACAATAGAAGCAGATGAGGACTTGTCTGCCCAAAAAAGAATAGCTGCTAGTGCTTTCATCTCGGAAATTGATAATTTGTTTCCATCAACAGCCAACATAATGAAGGAATTACGAAAGCTACAAAAGAAATGTTATTATTTGTTTGAACTCCCAGACGATAGTAGTGATGATGATGACGATGATGAAGAAGTAGTAGCCAATGAAAAGGATAGCAAAGAAAAAGCTGATGTGGTCCAATTGGAATCTGATGATGAAGAGGAAGTCGATGTAAATATCTATGAAAATCTGAAAGAAATCGAAGAACCCGAAGTAATAGATTTAGCCAGCGATGAAGAAACGTCCTATGTAGAAAGTCCCATTAGAATTACGTTTGGAGAAAAAATTCTAGAAGCATCAACATCCTCTTCGGATATTCCAGAAAATCACATTGCTGTAACTTGTAATGATGCTATTACTGAAAAGGTTCTTCATTTGGGGGATGGGGATGGTGCTGTTCAAGTTATAACGATTGAGGATGACGATGATGAGATTGCTATGGACTTTGAAAACGAGCATAATAATATGAAGGAGAGTATGGAGAATCTTCAACCTGATATCAACTGTGATGATGATGATGAAAATCAGAAAGACCTGAATGAAAACATTGATGAAGACAACCTCTTTTTAAACTGTGTATCTAATAATGAAGAGAATAATAATCCTAATGATGAAGTCGTTCTATTAGAATCAGATTCGGATTCGATTTCGAATTCGAATGTTTCCACGGAAGTTTCTGGGAGTGAAGATGAAATTGCACATGATCATCATGCTATTATTATTTCTGAGTGTGAAGGAGAAGGAGATAAGGAAAGTGACATGATGGAAGAGTCTGAACTAGTAGAAGATGAAGTACATACGAATGAAGATTTTGAAAAGGAAAAATACGATGTTAACGGCTGCCAACCCAGTCCTCAGTCCAACGTTGCCGAAGAGAGCCTGAATAATGTCTTACTGAATGGGATATGCGTAACAGTGGGTAGTCCACTTGTTCAAGGCGAGAATAGAGAATTTTACAACTTGGCCTTAAAAAATGGGGCATCTGAGGAAGCGTAATTAGTGAGAAGAAGGCTCAAGCATTTACTATAGAGACCTAGAAATAAAACATACTAACTGTAAGTATGGAACTGAACTACTTAAATCCTGTCATAGTACAATAAAATCTCAAAAGAGAGAAATCCATATTCGTTGGATATAGCATTTTGATTTTGATTTCTCTTTCCCAATAGCAATCATTATTATTGTATGTATTATTGTATGTACACATAGTTTTAGATGATTCAATTGACAGACTCTTCATAGTCTTCAAACCTTGCATTTAGGAGCTTTTATACATGTAGAAATGTATTTAAATGTCGTCAAACTAACAATAAGTACATGCTACAAAAAAAAGTTTAGTATGCGATATACAAAGACATTTCCAATATAACGAACCTAGTTCGACATGTTATATTTTTTGTAAACGTAGTGTAAAAAACGAAAATGTTGTCGTTGTTCATTCAAAGTGAAAAAAAAATTATTCTATTCGATTCAGGTAAATAATTTTAAATATTTTTAAATGACTACTGAAACCATGATATCGATATTGTACGTATATGTATGTAATTGTAGAAAAATAGGGCACTCAACATGACGTTAGCTTACGATCTTTCTGTCGTCACTCTTTTGTCAAATTCTTCTTTGAAAATATTCCAGGAACAAATCCAATTAGTCGTCCTGTATATAATTAATATGATTAAGTTTATCTGGAATTATTTAAGACTGATGATGTAACATAATTTTATAGGGTCGTTGATATCCTTTCGAGTTCCTTCAATAGTAATATACCTATTTTTTTTACATGTTTAGATACGTACGAGTCTCGTACGTTATCTATTTTGTAATCATGGATTTTGAAGTCGACTGTAATAAAAAAAAAAAATTATATGAAGATTTACGATTTCAAAGTTCTTGTGTTGTAAATGAATTGAATTTATTCTTATGCATGCAACAAACTGCTACATCATTCGTCAAGAAGAAGCTCTTTCTTAAGGTTATATTTATTTTATTCATTTTTTATTTTAATAATATATCATATTCTCAATACAATGTATTGAATACATTGACAAGAAAACTTGAAGACTTGAAACTGATTCAAGTTCATTTCATACTACTATTTCTATTTGCTTGTGTGGGTTTTTAAGCTGCCGTTGCACTTGTCTATACCATATTGGGATTATATTCGAGTTTTTAGCTAGATCGTCAAATGCAGCACAGCCCTCAATACTACTAAGTACACCGTACATGGCTAGGTCCGATAAATTAGGTTCTTTTCCACCCATGAAGGGACCTGAAGATTTCTTCTTTATACTTTGAATCCAAAATTCACTTTCATCATACAAGGACTGACGGACATCCTTCTTCAAGTTATGACGCTTCTGCAATTTCTTTCCAATCATCCACATTGCAAACGCTCCAACGTATATCACTAGAGTCCTTTCCCACCCCTTAAAGTTTTTCTCCCACTCACCAACCTGGAAAAATATAATAAAATTTCATTATAGACTCCCACTTCGATATGTGTAAAGTGATGCACTTGCAAACTGCATATGAATTTCTATACTTTGTCGAAATTCCTAAAGGATTCAACTGCTTCAGGTAAAGTCCGATAAATATTTGGAGAGAGAGTGTGGACAAATACAGTATCTGCCCATTTCCTCCATTTTCGTTCCTCTAGAATTTGTTCTAATGTTTTCCCTTGACCCTTAGAACCGTCCTTGCCATCCATTAGAAAGTACTTGTTCATAACATCCGATTGCGGAGAACCATTGTCATCCTGAAAGAAAAAATATTTTTGTAATTCAAATCTTAACAGGATATATATATATTTTTTTTATATTTTAAATAGATCATTTATATATAGGCATTCATAAAATTAAAATGAAATAACAATTACATTAAATTTAATTGATGGATAACATTCAACAATACGAGTGATTTCACTTTGACTTTGAATATTTGCTCGTTGTGAGTTACTCTTGGCTGTGCTCTTTGTTTGTAGATAAGAAAATAGAGCACTGACGATCATAGAACTGTCATTTAATTGGAGTACTTCCCCCTCTGGAGTTTCAACAATGAGGATGGGGACTTTCTTGTACTTTTGTGACCATTTGAGTTGTGTCCGTAATACTGGGTTGACTTCAACAATGTTATAGGAAATGCCAAAGAAATCAAGCATTGCTCTCACCTACACACAATTTTTAACATATACATCTCATTTAAAATATCTCTCTCTCATGTTTTCCATATGAACTTGTGTGAGTTGTTGTGAACATGCTTATACCTTGCAACAAAATGGACAAGTCTGGTACTGGTAAAGTGTCAATTTTAATCCGGTTGTATCGAATGGAAAATTAATCTATAAAATAAAACACACATTGTACTGACTTTGGATACTCAAACATTTCAGAAATACATATAGTCAAAATATCCATTACAATATATTGTGTAGCTTACAGTTCGAGATGGTGGGAAAGCCGGTGCACTCTCAAGAATATAGGCTCGTTTGTCTTCATTTGAATTCATAATTGGACCAGCGTTTTTTTTATTTTGATACTCTCGGAAAGCCCAAGTCCCTCCAGCTCCAGCTCCCAAACCAATACCAGCAAGTACAGGTATCCATTTGCTGCTGGATTTCGGAGTTCGGACTGCAATCAAAGTCGAATAAGTCAACCGGGACAGTCCAGTTACAACACGTTGACGCATCTTGATCCAAATTACTATGCAAACAAACTTTCAACAAAACTCATTGTCATTAATGATCTATTCCCAATCATCAACTTTGTTATCTATATAATATATATGTATAAAGTCAAATAAAATATCAAATAAGAATATTCAAAATTCAATACATTCAAGTCAGAATACTCAGAATACAAATTTACGACATGTCGTCACAATGTCACAAACAGATTTAAATGTTAAACGTAGTAAAATACCTTGATTACGATGCCCGTGTCAACTGTCAAGTCAATGTAAATCCAGTAAAAAATAGTCACTTGTTATTTAGTTTAATTATCAACTTTAATATACCAAAATTACAGAGAAAATAAATAATTGCAACTTTTTTTCTCCTTTGGGAAAAAAAACATGTACCTAAAAATTGGATTTTTTGAATGGCTGCCACTTGGAAAGACCGACCACAGAACAGAAATTTTTCTATGAAACAGTTAAAATTCAACTGCATTTCATTCTAAACGCAGTTATTTATGTAGATATACACGCCTAATTAAACCCTCAAAATTTAAATACAAATTCTTTAATTTTCAATTTACTGTAGTTACATTCATTAGTTACATTTTGATTTGACGATGTAAGGTGTATAGGAATTTTAGTCGTATACAAATCACAAATAACAAATAACATAGACAATCTCAAATGGGCAAAGCGAGACGACGGTCATTTCATTTCTTTGATACCACTGTGGTGACTGTTCTGCCATTAAGTGGTCCAAAAGATAAATACGTTGCTGTCCGAATCCCACTGAAGGTGAGTACTTGACTACACTAAACGCTCAAATTATGTATATATGCAACAAGTTTCCGCATCATTGTGATTTTTTTTTCATTAGAATTCTCCTCAGAACTCTGCAAAGAATTTTGATTTTCATCCTCCCGAATAATTTGACCACATTCGTCAAAGATGATTTGGAGGGTCACATCCGTAAAGTTTATCAGGATACCCGGGTTGAGAAAACCGTCATCACAGTCCGGATTCCACAACTCAACTTTACCATCCCAACTTCCTATTTCAGACAACTCAAAAAGGTATTTATATACAAGAGTTTACAAAGTACACACGCGAAATGTGGCGAAACCCAATTCGTCAAGCAAGTTAAAAAACATATTGTGAATAATTTGTGGTGTGTTGTTTTATGATTATTAAAACATTATTAAAACATTAGCTGGGAATTACCGAGTCCATCTGTCGATACGATCAACAAAAAAAGAATGTTGTTTTGGAGTCTGCAGCTCAAAATGTGTACGCCACAGTTTGACGGAGTCTGCTATACAGGTCAGTAAAATCAGACTTATTTTTCGATGGGGAAATGCAACAAAGGGATGTGAGTCGTTCAAAGTCCATAAAACAAAGTTGAAATCTCAAGTCAAATATGATGAAACCGTTTCTAAGATGAACCAACGCATCAACAACAACAACAAAAGCAGAAACAATAATAGCAACAAAATGGTGAGGAAAGGGAAGAGATCGTGACTGCGTGTGTGCTGAGGATCCAACGGAAGTTATAGACAACCTCAAACCATATTTCATTCGATATAAGATATAAGCCTTTCTTTTATTACCTCAAAGATGATCAACTTGGACCCATTTTTTTTTATGGCTCTGTCCACTCTTTCAAACAATATCAAAAACATATTTATGAAAATGCTCAACCCCCGTGCACAGAGCTGGCTTTGAATGGCAACTTGAGCATCTTTTCTGGAGTTGCCCTTAAATTTCTTCAATCGCAGCGTATTAATTAATTAATTAATCAATCCACAATTATGCACTCTATCTATCCATTTAAACAGTTGTAGGTATTTACTACGACATTATCATCCCAAATGACAAATGGCAAATAAAGCACGTATACAGAAACAATTATAACAAACATATATAAATCCAAATATACAAAATTAATGCAACTGTGCAATTAGCTGTTGCAGCTGACAACAATTTGTGTTTGAATGTGTACGAAATTACAGTTGATAATATAAATGGATGGACAATTTCATTTGATGCGAGAAAATATGTGCAGCATGGAAAATGAAAAATGAATGCTCTCTTTAGTCCATAAGTATAATATGTATAGAATACAAGCAAAAGCAAAGTTAATGTCCTGTTCCTTTTCATATATATTCCTTCTCTTAAATCATTTTTGCATGACCCAAAATCATAATAATAATAATAATTGTAATTTCTATAAACGCGTCTTTCAAAATTCCACACACACACACACAAAACAAAACACATGTGTATATGAAAACTATATGAAAAGGCCCGACGAAATTCCACAATATAATAAATAATCACAGCGCAACAATAACAAAACAGTAATAAAATAGGTATAATAATGCATAAATACTTGAATTTATATTCACAAAACTCGTACTTAAGAATTGGCGAATTGGTGTGTTTTCTTTGAATGATCTCTATTGAATCCTGCGGCTGTGACTATGTGACTGCTAAAAGCCAACAACACACATTTAAACATATGAAAAAATACCAAAGTATCCAAAAAGTCAAAAGGGAAAGAAGACAAATAAATGAAGGAAAATACATACATATATCATACATGGAATGATACAAATTTAGAAATGGGATCACATAAAACATAAAATCTCTGTACATGTAAAAATGTTACTCCACAGATTAGCCGCATGACGAGAGTGACGAGACAAGAGAAGACAAGATCAAAGAGTTGAGGTTAAGGGAAAAAGAGAGAAAGAGACACGTGAAATGATAAGAATATAATAATTTGACTAATTCTACATGATTCCAACGGGCAAATGCATTCCTCACGTTCATCATGTCTATACACATATATATATATAGAGTATAGAGAGAAAAAGTCAAAATCAAAATCAAAAGTAAAGAGTGGAGTTGGCCTTGCCAAGGGCAAATTATAAATTTGCCGAAAGCTGAAACGATGATGATAATAATAATAATAATAATAATAATAATAATACGACTATACATAATGAAAATATTATCAAATACATAAGAAAACTACACATGTACACATTTACCCTTTTCTATCTGTACCTATACATTCTATACTATAGAATCTATAGTATCTATAAAGACAGAGACAGCAGACTCATTTTGGTTATTTGAAGTAACTTATTTCCTTTAACAATGACGACAACTGTATGCATGTATTATATTTATTACGTACGACGTACGATATGTACGACTAGGACGACAATCATTTCCTCACAATGGCTTCATTTCTCAATAGTTGTGGTGTGTGTATTTACAATCATAATAAATGATAATACAATACACATGTTCCTTCACTCTCATTCATTCACTCTCTCGCTACTCGCTGCTCTATAAAGAATGGTCAAAATTACAGTTTACGTGTTGACTGTGGCTTTGAGATTTTTTGAGATTTTCGAGATCAAACTCAACGCAATTCTATACCTAGTCGTACCATAAATACGATAATCATTACATTAAACTTGATGATGACTTATAACTTTATTACCCATTCATTCATTCTCTTTTATTTGCCCTAATTCTAACCATGATTTAATAATTAAACTAATGTTCAAACTCACAAAATCCCTCTGCTCTGCTCTCAAAGTCAACTAACAAATTATCGATATTGTTCAGTTTTGTTCCGTTTGTTCCGTTGTTCAGTTGCTGAGCCCATATATATATACTTAATACTAATAATACTCTCATGCTCTTCAGTGTCTTACCTTGAATTTACGACCATTCTACACATTCTTATCATCAATTTCTATACTTCAATTTCATTATCCACATTTTCCACGTTTTTCATCTGTACATATATATGTATATAGACTTACACACACTAAAAGTATCTCAATATTTTCCCCTTAAATAACAATTACGAGTAAATAATAATAATGTTATACTTTCAATTTCAATGTCTCAAAAAAGCACCGTTTGAAAAAATACGAATTCAAAAAGACCGTTTTCAATTGTCAGTTGTCAATGACAAACATAACAGAGACAAAGACTTTTCTTTCATGATGTCCACACAAAAGCGAGGATTTTTTTTTTTTTTTTTGAGGGTTTAAATCATTAATTAATAATTGCATAAGAGCAATCGAGATATTTGAATATTTTATTGATCGTGATTTCATTATTCCTCTCTTTATACTACTTACATACACTCGACAATTACAAATTAGGAACGTTTTTTTTTCGCAATCAAAATCTGAACACTCTGAACAGAGAGAATAAGAGAGAGAGAGAATTGGATTAATTATAATGAAGCGCGACAAGAAAGGCGAGAAAGAGAGGACAGAACGGAAATGTCCACACATCATCAAGTTGTTAAAATATATTCATTAAGAAATGAGTGATTTGACAGAGAAATATAGAGTTTTTTTTACGAGAAAAACGAGAGTTATTGACGGCGTGGCGATGTGAATGAATGAAGAATGAATGAATGAACTATCAACTAATGGAATATGTATAAAACTCATCCTTTTCTTTTACTGTGTTGCTTTTGTTTTGCTTTGTTCAGTTTACCTACCATTTCATTTACTCGTACAGTTTACACACACATTGTTAACAATTATGGTATATTACGGTTAAATGACATGCTCAACTGTTCAGCGTGTGCAATTGTCAATTGCGCTTTTGGTTTTTTTTTTTTTTTTGCAAAAAAAAATATAAAAGTGCAAGCGCAATAATAATAATAATCTAATCAACGTGTCATATCTCCCCCCATTTCTTATACGATTTGCACAAAATAGCTCAAAAATGGAGGAGTACTTACATTTACATGGGGCACAAACATATAAACTAAGAACAAAGTCTCAATGGAATATTTTGTCTTCATTACATATAGATAATGTATGATTATTACAGTTCCACCGTTAACGGAATGATGTGAAATATAATTTTTTTTAATAATGTGATATAGTGTAAACGGGAATGATTACTGTCAATACACGTATTAAAAGTATTATTCAACGTCAAAACTAGTACTTACTATCTGTATATTATTATTCATTAGAATGAGAATTGAGGATCGAGAATTGAGAGAGAAGAGAACAAGAATAAGAAAATAAGAACAACATACCAGAGAAACATTTAAACAATGGAAATTGAGGAAACACCGCGCGGCCACAGAGAGCTCAAAAGTAATAATTATCATTATCATTAGCATCATCAGCGTCGTCGTCGTCGTCGTCATATCCGACAAAACGCAAACGACAAACACAAACTGCAGCCACAATGCAATGTATGTAAGATATAGAGATGAAAATGAAAAGGGATGTGCAATGATGACAATCAGAAGCAGAGCAGACAGCAATTAACCGCAACTTCCCTCATATTCATTAATGAATGAACAAATATGTACAAATGAATGAATGGAATTTAATTGTCATATAAACATAATATAATTGTACAATCGAATCGAATCGAATTTGGTCATTCTCTATACAAATCCTCAACTTGATTTTCATCTGATTCCATTTATTTTTATTTATGTTGTATCATTCCAGTCTCTCCTCCTGTTTTATGGAAATGGCGATGATTTCATCAGTCGACAGTCAATTTCATTTATTAAAGTCAAAGTCTACGCACATTGAAACAATTAATGACAATTAAAGTCCCGTCTGCACGTGTGTACAACCAATAATAATAATAATAATAATAACAATAATATGAAAATGAAGAGATAAATCAGCAGGCGAGTTTACGTACTAAAGGACAAAAAGGACAAAATTATTTATTGGCAATTCAATTACTCAATACCAACAACAACAACAACAATAATTAATTGAGAATAATGTTAATGATGGAAATTATTCTGGGCTTTGTTTTATATTCTGAGAGACTTTTTTTTGAGTTTTTTTTTTTGAGGTTCGGAACGGTCCATTCCATTCCATTCTATGTATACAGACTACAGACTTTTTACATTTTGGTGATGTTTTTTTTGTTGGGTAATAATGGGTGGTCATTAGACCATTAGTCATCCCATTACATCCACAGACACTCATTTTGATATATATATAATAAATTTATATAATAAATAATCATCATAATTAGTCTAGTCTTTTTGTTTGTTGTTACCTTGAACGGAATTTGATGTGTGTAAACGTAAAAACTGTGAACTGTAAATTAAGCCAACGTTGCGTGACGACTGACGAGACTTTTTGGGCAAAATTCTCTCATCGTCAGTGAGTATTGAGTATACATAAGTAGACACATACAAAAGAGAGAGAGAGAGAGAGAGAAATAGCCAAAGGGATATGACAAACGATACATAAAATGTGAAATAAGTGCACATGAACTATCATCTTTATTTTACAATTAATCAATTAAGACATTCCACCTGTCAAATCAACTTCATAATGTCTGTAATGACATTCGAATCCCCAACTAACTATGACATGTACATTGTCATTATTATTATTACATATTGTTATTATTATTATTATTATTATTCTTGTTAGCGCTAAAAGCTAAAATGATACCAATTATTATTATTGTTATTAATAATATTAATGATAATAATTCTGTACATATTGAAAATTGAGAATTACAAAGCTTGAATGTAGTTACATGATTATATTGATGATTAAAACATTCTCGACTTTGGTTTGGAATATCAGTGTGTATATTTGGATTTGGACAGAGTTGACTACACGATGAGGTTTGAGTATATTAAGGCTATAAAAATTAAAAGGTTGCATAAGATTTAATTGAAGGCGGAGGAGAGTGACGATTCCCAATGTGATAAAAAAAATGAGAGATTTAAGTAAAAGATTTAAATGTTCACGAATATTGTAAATGGAAATGGATCTTCTAACGTAATTATTTATACGTATACTGCTATATAAATGCAGACAGGATTCACAGTTTAGAGTTTAGGTTTAGAGAGAGAGAGAGAGAGACAGGCCATAAATTGTATGGTATAGAAATCCACGTCCATATCGACAATCTGTGATCTATTTGCACAAAATTTGGATTGGTCAAACAAAGAGAGAAAGAAAGAAAGAGAGAGAGAAAAGTGTTGAATAATAATAAAATGTCGAGTATAGATGTTACAAAGTGAATTGGAATTCCTGGGATGCATTTGCATTTGCATTTACATTTTTATTTTTCTTATTATTTGTTATTTAACTTTATAACTTTGCCATGTTTTGTGTGTCGATAGTGTTGACTCTCTGGTGTTGAAAATCACGGAGTATGAAGCAGATCGACTTGGCCATTCAATTTTTTCAAATGTTGTACTGCGGAAAGCTATGTAAGAATAACAATAATAATAGGAATACAGGAAAAAAGAAGAAGAAGAAGAAGAAGAGGGGAGATGATGAATAGAACGATAATTTCTCGAGATGATCATGCTCATTGGATTGAGATTGAATAAATTAAAAGGAAAGGTGTGCACTGTCCCAGTGTATGTGTATGTACACAGAGAACAGAACGACAAAACATGAACTGAAACTGAAAGTGATCTCGCTATCCCATATCGCATTTACAAATATGCCTATAACTTTCCTATGTACATCTTACATCTCCATTTGGTTCAATATTCAATCCCAAAATTCCACATGGAAAATCCACCACCATACACAAATAAATATTTTGGATACTCGTAATCGTAATCGTAATCATGCAGCATGAACATCATAACATAACTTGGAAAATATAATATGACGGAGAGAGAGAAATTAAAAAATAATAACAAAGGACTACGCAATAGCAATATTAATATTAATACAGATAGAGATGGAATATATATCGTACGAAAACGCGAATACGCAATGGCTTGAGAATCTTCTTTATTCTTTATTTACAGTGTATGTACCTATTACCTATACAACCACAAAATCTCATCGTATACATCAGCTTTGGCATTTGGCATTTGGCACTTGGAAAATAATAATATTATTATTATTCTTATATACATATATATATATGTGATTGCTTCACTTTTCTCTCTATATAATATGTATAAATGTCTGTGTGAGAATATAATCCAAGAGATTTCTTTTCCATGTGTGGATTATTGTGTGGTTGATGCTCGTCGGTAATATGCGGAGACTTTACACGTGGAATCACATCAACATCAACATCATATTATTATTATTATAATATGAGAAAAAACTAGTAGAATTAGAATAGAATGCTCGACCACAAACCATCATATCAAAACCAGATAAAGATATACATTTACTACAATATTTACTGTTGTATATTGTATACATATATCTACATATAATAGGGAAATCCATGTGTTGGACGTGTCTATTATGTCATTAGTCATCAGTTCAACTTCATACTTCATCGCAGACTAAATACTAACAATAAATACTATGGATGTAATAGAGTCATCAGATTATATTCAACTATATACATTACAATTATTATTTCATAATTTAATTTAATTTAATTTAATTGGATCACATCACATCACATCATATTGAAATCCTCTATTATATAATATTAATAATAATACTATATACAGTTACAGATAATCTATTATAACGTATTAATCTATTTACTATTTACCGCACCATCCACCATCACAATCACAATTACTACCCCTCTTTATTCTTAATCTCATTCACATTACAATCACAATTACAATTAAAATTATCATCATCAACACCCTCATTATTATGATTATTGCATTTCAATAATCATTCACAGACACCGCCGACACACCGACCGCGCGGCCTCTAAAATCACAGAGAGAATGAATGAATTCCCTCTCAACTGCTCTGGTTAGCTTTAATTGCAATTAAATTACTGCAAAAAAAACCCATCAACTCTGGTTACAATTAAATCTTTCATTTACAGAAACAGAGACAGAAACAGAGAAAGACACAAACACAGACACAGAATCCTATACAAAAGAAACAACTAGAGGAATTTGTAACAGTTACATTTACACAGATTTTACCTAGTACAAAATATTTCTGCGTTCTGTGGTAACTTACAAGAATTTTGATAATTGCTTATGCTACCTGTGTTTGTTACAATTACGACATTCTTCATTCTATACATAATGACTCCTCCACTTTATCATCTTCTTCTTCGTTTTCGTTATTATTATTATGTCATCCCTCCTTTTCCTTTTCCTTTTCCTTCTCCCTCTCACAGTTTCAGTACGCAACACAACACAACACAAAAAACACGAAATGAGCGAATTTTTGTCTATACAGCTTTGAAATTGAAATGGAAGACTGACTTGAAACTTGAAATATCTGTACATGAAATTTGAAATATCATATAGACCATATTTTTTCAATTTGATCAAATGCCATCATAGTACATATGCGCAACAGTAAACTGCCAATCTGCCAATCTGCCAATCTGGATATCATTATGCAAATTAAATAACACTAATTATCTAATAATAACATCAACATCAATGTACAAGCTTTGTACAAAAAAAAATGTAGAACAATTGAAAAGGGTTGGCCTGCATTTTCAAAAATGGGATCAGAAATTAAATAATGTCTGTATATATATATGATATTTTTTTGGTCATTTTCAAAGTCATGGGATTGAGAATTTGGAATTGAGACTGAGAGTGTGGCCGGTACATTGGAGAGTCAAAGAGAGACAGAGAGAGAGAGAGAGAGAGAAAAGATATATAGGTAAGAGATAGACCGATAGACGCACAAAGTTAGTGCGAGAGTGAGAGAACGAAGAGAAGGAAAAAAAAACTGTTAAAACTAAATGGATATGAAAAGGATAAGGGAAAAAAATCGCACGATTCCTCGAGCTCGAGCTCACTCTAAATTCTAAATCCAAATCCAAATTTGAATCCAAATTTGAATCCAAATAAATGTAGGTATATTTTATATGTACAAGTGGGACAGTTGTCGAGTGACCGACCAACCGACCAGTAAAGCACATGAATAAAGGAGGAATCTAATACAGATATATATATTATGAGGACGTGGATGATGCAACCAGAATAAAATACGATATAAATGACCAACTAATAAAACAGGCTTTTACTCATATAAATGGTGTGAAACGGCGGAGAGAGAGAGACTTTTACGCATATGTATATGTACATGCAATGGACTATGGATATGGATGGAGAGTGAGAGTGAGAGTGAACCAGTGAACTATTCCAAGGGATAATGAATCTAAATCTAGAAATGAAAATGAAAATGAAAATGAACTGTATATGTAGAATATGTACATAGTGTGATTGTGGTATGTAGATTAATTGTGGATTAGCCCGTGGCTCTCCGTATACTTTACTGTACTGTACTTTACTTTACTGTACTGTACTTTACTTTACTTTACTTTACTTTACTTTATACGTGAGTCAAAAGGGAGGGAAAAGTGAGAAAATGAAAATGAAAACGAGAGTAGCACACCACACTCACAGGGAATTAGCGTGAGAAAAATGAGTATATATCGTGTAGATAGTGCATATCTAGTTGTTGAAGAGTGCCCTAAAACTGAAAGAAGTCTGTGTGCTTTACTATACTATACTCTGCACACAGAGATTCCTTGCTGATATCCCTCCAAATGCCAAATGCCAATAGAAATAGGAATAGGAATTTAATAAGCCACAGCACAGAGTGTATACAGATACATACATATAGGAATATGGGATGGAGCTGGGGATAATCATAATCATAATCACAAACCCTATATATCTTATGTATATATGTATACTCGTTTCTCGTGTCAACAATGGCAATGACGATGACGATGACGATGACTGTATGGCTGAGTTTGGGTCCGGAATTATTATACTGTGTGGCGGCCACCACAACAGAAACAGAGGATTTACAATTTACAATTTACACCAACTATATGCAGATAGACAGATACTCCCCGGCGGAGAACATATAAAAAGGAGTTGGGGTGACTTCTCTTGATTAGTCCAATCTCAACTCCCAAACAACAAACAACAGGCACAAACAGTCGTCTCAACTTGACTTGACATTTACTAAAGATATCCTTCATCATCATGAAATACTCGACAGTCGTAAGTTTTCCATTTCAGTCTCATTCTCTTGTTTTTTTTTTTTTATAAAAAGAAATTCTCCTCTTCTCTCAAGTGATTTTTATCGGAAGTCAAAATTTCATCAAATCAAATCCAAATCCAAATCCAAACGTTTTGTGCTATTATGTTTCTTCAGTCCTCAGTGAAAGAAAGAAAGAAAAAAAACCATCACGGAGTTCCTAAAAACCAAAAAAAAAAAGCAATTGTTTCCATCGTTTCTCAAATCACTTCGTTCAAAATCGGCGGAGGGGGAAAAGTTTTCAGTTTTCCCTGTTTTCAGTTTATATTTGATTCCCGATTCGATTGAAAAAAGATCCGAGTTTTGTGAAAGGAACTTTGTTGGAAATATTGAAATGTGGGAACATTTCGGGGAATATATTTGATTATTCAGTGTTTTTCGTTCTGTCGTTCTCGTACTGATTGAGAGCTTTGAAAATACAAATGTTTTCTTGGTTTTTAGTGAATTTCCCGTATATGTAGGAAGTTTTTGGTGAATGGGATTTTGGAAAAATGTGAAGAGAGAATCGTAAAAAAACAAAAGATATGTTGTGTAATTTCCTAATTGCTGTCCTGTGTGATTGGTCTGATGTGATCTGCTATATATATATATATTTATATTATAGTTGTTGGCTTTCGGAGCTTTGATTGCCTCCACTTTGGCTCAGCATGGACACTCGGGATATGGACATGAAACGCACTATGGGCATGCCTACGCTCCCGTCGTCAAGAAAGTCATCACTCACGTCCCCAAAACGGTGGATTATTATGTAAGCCACACTCCACTCTTCTTTTCATTGTCATTTCCATATATTCCGTCATCTGTTTCTGGTTTCTGTTTCTGCTCATTCAACATTTAACATGATTTAACATGTCTTTTTGTCTTTCACTCCACTCGGGATGTCCACAGTCGTACCCCAAATATTCTTTCGCATACGGAGTCCAGGTAAGAAATTTCATTTCAATCATAATCATCTCTTTCCCCTCATATATTTTGCATATACTTATTTCCTATATTTCCTAAACTTCACATGCGTCTTTTCCTTCTATTTTTGTATATATATAGGACGGTTACACAGGGGATCAAAAATCCCATTCAGAATCCCGAGACGGTAAAAATCCATTTCATTTCATTTTTTGCATCATATAAGAATCACCCATCGTTTTCCAACGAGACCAAATACAAATACAAATGAGGAACATAAATATAAATATATATCGTAAATATGGCGCAAACAAAATAGGTGATGTGGTGAAGGGACAATACTCGCTAGTTCAACCTGATGGCTCCCTCCAAACTGTCACCTACACCGCCGACAGTGTTCACGGCTACAATGCCGTCGTGGACAGAACTCCAGCAGTTCACGCTGTCAAAGCAGTGGTTCCAGTGGCCAAAGTGGCTGTAGCCATCCCAACTTACCATGGACATGGACTTGCTCACGCACATTCTCACGCACACGCCCACGCACCAGTTCATCATGCTCATGCTCATGCTCACCATGAACCCGCATATCACGCCGAACCCGCCTATGCTCAATATGGACATGCTGCTGAATCCTATGAACATGCTGAACATCACGGACATGGGCATGGACATGGACATGGACATCATCAACCCAGTTACGCACTCCCCGTCGTCAAGGTATATATTTTTTTCGTCACTCTCGCTTTCTTCCTATATAGCTTTCCTTTTCTGTCCACTGTCAATATAATGAATGATTCCATGCAGGCGGCCATTCCAGTGGTCAAAACTCCGGTGGTGAAAGCGGTGAAGCAAGTGGTGTACAGTCCAGCAACTCACGCCGGCTACGCACCATCCCATGGACATGCCCATCACGCACCACAATACGCACATGGACATGCTCACTCTCAATATCATCATTCTCATTCTCATCATGGACATGGACATGGTGGACATGCTCATGCTGCTCCAGTCTATGCCCACGCTCGCTCCAGTTATGGACATGGTGGTGGTGGACATGCTCATGGTTATGCTGCTGCTCCTGCTCCTCATGGGTACACACAGGAAGTGAGTCATGGACATGGAGTGACTCATTATCAACAAGCTCTGGCTCCAGTCGCGGTCGCAGCCTACCCCGAACACCATCAACACCATGAACATCCACAACCACATCATCATCATCAACATGCTCATCAACATGTGGAGCAACCCAATTATGTGGATGGTGGGGCCGGCTACAGCTCCGAATATTAATATTAATATTAATCCCATCACATCACATCACATCATCACACACTCTCAAACAGTAATGTAACGGTTTTTGATTCATTTCCATATACGATACGAAATACGAATACATCCATCACATAAATCAACAATCATATATAGTGATTTGATTTGATTTGCAAATTGCAATTGGTCAAGGTACAAGCACATAATATTATAATATGTAATATGTAATCCCTTCTTTTTTTCCCCTGGTTTCTCTTTTTCCACACTCGTCGTCTGGAAAATGATAAAATGAGGGGGAAAGAATGGATTCTTTTTTTTTTTTACTCTATATATATAGATAAATATGGAAATACAGATATATATACTCCAAAGATTTAGTCGAGTAGTTTTTATACACATGCATATATAATATACATATAAGTATATATTTTTTTATTAATTAATTAATTAATGATGATTATTGTTCAATGTTCAATGGTTTATAGAGTGACGAGTTGCGAGTTGAAAGGTGCACTCGGCATTCTACTTGTAATTATCCTATTCTATTCTATATACTGATATTCATTATCCCTCTCCATTTCCATTTCCACCATTTCCACTTTCCGTCATGCTCACTTTGTCTTCACTTTGTTTCATTTTAACATTATTATAGTATTAATCTTGGGTTTTTCTAGACATTTTCCTCTGTGATTTTCTGTGAACAATGCAATAACTTGATAATTGCAGTCTCTCTCTCTCTCTCTCTCTTTCTCTCGCAATGTTTCCCTTGTTCTTGTTTCTTGTTCTTTGTTGCACCACCACAAAACATTTGTCTCATAATCATAATCAGCCAACAAAAACTAACCCCACTTTTTTCCCCTCTCTCTCTCTCTCTCTCTCTCTCTCTCTCCATTTAATATTATTATTAACATTTTTCTTCACATTACCTAAAGTTTCCATTTCCTTCCTTCTTCCATTTTCATTTCCATTCACTTTCATCTCTCTCTCTTCACTCTTTCTCATTGCACTTTTGCAGTTTTGCAGTTTTGCACATTCTGTCTTGTCTCTGACTCAATCTTTAATCTTCAGATATTTCAGTTTTCCTCAGTGTCTAAATATAATCGTTTTTTTTTTCATGATTACTTTAATCTTAATCGAGAGATTCCTCCGGTTGGTATTACAAAAACAAAATGTGTAGCAACTCTTGTTTTCCCAGTGTAGATAGTCTGTATTATAGTCTGTATTATAGTCTGTGGATACATTTGATACATATTTATTTTATGCGTAATAATTGCTCGTGTTTAAATCTTAATCTCATCACGCAATCTCCGCAGTTTGTAGTTTGTTGTGAATCTCAATCCTCAATCTGTGATTATTATTTCTCAACTTGACTCACTCGAGTTAAGTACGAATGAAAATGAAAATGAGAATGAACTCCCTTTTGTTCTTGTTCTTGTTATAATTTATTATGTAAAATAATGCGGTGATGAATAAATCATCGTCATCGTCGTCATCGTCATCATGAAAAAGCTTCCCTTTTCTCTCTCTCTCTCTTTCTCTTCTTCTCCTTCTAATTCTAATTCCGTTGTAAACAATTCAAATGAAATGAAATATGAAAAACCACAATGACAATTCTCTCTCCTCGACTCCGTTTGTTTTGTTTGTTTGTCGTACATGTAATGTAAAAAAAAGTATACTTATGGGAATTTGTTTGGTGCTCATATTATGATGATATAATATAATAGAGTATTTTGTATAAGATACAGCTTTAATTTGTGCGATTAGTCTTTTGATTGTAATAATAATAATAATTGTAGTAGGTTAGCCATGTGAGATAATTAGTATATAGAGTAGAGTTCGTCTCTCTCTCTCTCTCTCTCTCTCTCTCTCTCTCTCTCTCTCTCTCTCTCTCTCTCTCTA
>JAIUND010002071.1:0-26252 GCA_034699125.1 Gisinianus flammeolus | reverse complement strand
ATATTAACATAGAAATTTATTATTTAATGCGGAACGTGGATTTACATCACAATGTTCAATGTTCAATGTTGAGCGAGTGCGTATATAAATGTGTAATTAAGTTCTCTATTAAATTAATTGTGCTCATGCACACATGTGAACTGCGTAAATTTTGTTACATCATTAAATTATTAATGACTTTTCAAATGGAATTCCCCCTTTTTACCTTTATATTTACTATTTACTAATGTACATTTCCCTTTTCAATCATATAGGCGGTCATTTAAAAAGTTTACAGCCTTTAATGGAATCACAGCCATATTAACTGTGTGTAAAAGTACACCCAATTCATTTTTGTCTAGCAACTTTGAATATTACGCTTTACTTACTAATCCTTATTTCCTTATGAAGGGTTAATTTCACAATTAATAATTGAAAAAATCCGAAAGTATATATAACTGTACATTTACAAATTGAGGAGGAAGAGAGTATCTGTATATACACAGTATTTAGTGAGGGACAAATGTGTGATCCCAAGGAAAACGGAAGCCAAGTATAAAAATAAAGACAATATGAAATTAGAAGAAGAAGAAGAGAGAGAGATATCCCCCATTTTCGAGAGAGAGAATATATAGACAGAATGAATTCGCTATATTAAGAATGACGACTTGCAGACGCGGTAGGAAATGGCGTCCCCGGTCAAATTTCCGTCACTTCTCATGACTTTTGTCCGTCTGCTTCCAGTTTAGATACAAAAATTAAATGGAGATTGAGATTAAATATAAAATATTATATCATCATCATTTGCATTGTCATCGTCATCGTCGTCGTCGTCATCATGGCAGATTTTTCACACAGACTTGTACAATAGTCTATACAGTATATTTCTTTTCTGTGGAGGATTGAAATTGAAAGGCGGAACGAACATCTTAACAAATGCATTTTATTTTATTTTATTTTACACAGACAATTGAGACGATTGTCTAAATCCACATTTAAGAAAAATATTCTCCATGCAGACTAAAAAAAAATTCCTACTCACAGACAATACAAGAAAATGCGTACAGTAGTACATATATCTTACCTATGTACAATATTCAAGAAGTAATTTTAAGTAGTGGGAAAGAAACAGCAGATATGAATTTATATATATTTATAATTGTCTCTCTCTCATTGTTCTTTCACTCTTTCACTGCCAATTACCAACAACCACCATTTTTTACATGTTACACCGAACACACAGAGAAACATTTTGGCCAATGCCAATGCCTGGCATTGCATGCTCCATGAATTTTTCATCTCTTTCTCTCTCTCTCTGCATGTGTAATGGGATTGCGTGTATATGTACAATGCTTAAAAATTCATACCGTGAGAGAGAGAGAGAGAGAGACGAGCCACCACTTTATTTGAATTTGACTTTTAGCTTAGGTATATGTGTATATTTCTGGATAGATGAACAGGAGTAGAAAGAATATGATAGATGTACATTTTGATACTATTTTTTGTACAACACAGACTTCTCAACGTAATTATAATATTGTCTAGGTCATGGATTCCGGCCGACTCGGACATGAACAATAAAATGTGTACAAGAGCATGGAAAGTCTAATGTACGATAGAAAAATGATGGGAATTTGAAATATGGAAGGTATCGACTTTCTGAACTATGGCTTTACTTGAAATTGAAATGAGAGTTGAAATGAGAGTTTGAAGTAGGTAAAGTCTAGAAAGTTTAAAAACAAAGACGAATATAGGAAAGCGTGCTTTGAAAAAATATACCCGTAATGTATACAATGATCATCATATCATATCCTTTTCCCTATAACTATACGACATGTATACCAGTTGATTGTTATTGTTACGCAAGAAGACGAGGACTATTATTATACACCTGCTCTAAACTCTTAAGCTGAAGACTGTAGACTAAGTAGACTAAAAACGTCTCTTCCCTCTTTTTTTCACACACAGAGCAGTCAGGGAATTTGGAATTTCGCAAAATACGCTTCAAGCTCCAAAATAATTATTAATATAAATATATATATACTCTTTAAAACATTCTTACTATCAACGAACGCACACACACGCACAATATGAGCGGGGGAAACGATGGAAAGTTTCCAGATATTTGACTGTTTTTTGATCTGTCAATAAAAAAATATAGGCAAAAGTACATAATATAGTACAACTTAAAGCTGCAACTGGCTGAAACGAACCCAGTAAAAGACGGAACTAACTAAAAAAATTATAAGGTAATAATTATAAGTCATGATAAAATAGTGTCGTCACAGTCACCATTATTATCGTATTAGTACCGTATTTTACCAAATAGAACCTCCGGGATTCTATTTCGAATTCAAGCTATAACCCCCGGGGGTTCAATTTGGAGGGGGCTCTATCTTGTACTTATAACACCAAATGCTATTTGGAGTGGGCTCTATTTGGAAATTTCATTACAACCCCCGGGGATTGTTTTTGGAGGCGGGGTTCTATTTGGTAAAATACGGTATATGAAGCGACGACAGATGCCGATTACTGCAGATTCTATCTGTAAATTCCTTGTTTCTTCATTCTTCAACCAGTTGTACATACTTATATCTAAAACAATACAATAAAATGTATTATCTCTATCTATTCACATTTTATGGTGACGGATGCACAGGATGCAGTTTTGAATGTTAAAAATAATATTCATTCATATAATCTGGATACGCAACGCATATTTCTCTGAATGTGTGCATTTTATGTTTGTCAAAGTGGATGTGGATATAGACAATTTTATTTCAATTCAAGTAAACGAGATGATGATTTCAACAATATTCGGACGCGATTCTATAAAATGTAGACGATGAGAAATTGAAACTGATCTTGTGTGTATTCAATTTTCAAAGTAACAAAGTAAACATGTATATATTGGATGGACAAATAGAAAGAGAAAGAGAAGAGGAAAGTTGGTTACCAAGTAGTCTGGATTTGTGCACTGCATTTTTGTTTAGTTTCGTATCGTAACTCATAACATGTAACGCATTTTCAATCTCAATCTCAATGTATACAAAATTACAGACACAGTTAAGTTAAAGACACAGCGTTAGCGTCCAAGTTGTGCAGGATTGAGGATGAGAATGAGAAGGTTTTGCTATATATCAATATGAATCTAAACTATTTTACTACATATATATTGTGATGAATATACGGGAAGGGACAACGGTCGTATTTCGTATTTCGTATTCAGTATTCAGTGTTCAAGGAGTTTAGAGTTTTCACAGAGAGTTGAAGAGTTTATGGAAAAATGGAGAAAAAAGACCTTGACTCACCATGCAGAGAACGTATGTGCATTGCTTTGTGCATCTATTCCTATTTCCTATGCCTATATATCGTACATATCTACAGTCTCAAACCTGCAGTCTTATTCTTATTCTACCTTATTCCTATTTCTTATTATTATTATTATTATTATTATTATTATTATTATTATTATTATTATCACACTCACGTACATTTTGGTATATTCATATCCAGTACTTTTTCTCTATATCGTTACCAAGTGAGAGAATATTAGTTAACGGATGATGGAATTCTTGGTCGTCTCTTCGTCAATATATGTATTAAAATATATATTATGTACATACAGATATTATAGGTACAGACTCTTTCTTTATTATATTTATTATAATATATGTATGTCAAAACTCAAAATCAAAAGTTTACGTTAATCCTACACAATTTCTCAGTCTCTTCTCTATAATAATTGCATAGAAAATATGTACATCATGCATTTGGATTTCCAGAGAAAATGAGACAATCAAGACGAAATCGTTATACATTTTTATCAATGGTGCAATGTACATCATGTACATGATAATAATATACTGATAAATTCCTCCAATATATCTGAAGAAGAATAAATATAGCACAGACCAAATTTACATGTGCATGTATCTAAATATTTAAATATGTCTCTATTTCTCATTACTTATTATTATTATCTTAATTCATGCAGAGACAAAAATTCTGTCTGCATATATATAATCTGTGTGTGTGCGGTATATGCGAGAGGATTTTGTAATTACGTACATATCGTGTCGTATATGTACATGGTATTTTGTACAGGACACAGGTATGTAAGATATATAGGGAAATCATAATGGAATAATGGATATTGAGAAATATATGTCAGCATAGGCTTCTATTCTTCATGGTGCAAAATGACCATGGCCATGCAGTCGTCACTACACTACACTACATACATATATGTACAGCCAGCCAATACGTCTGCATATTTTACATTTTAAATGAGTTTCTCGTTTTCGAGGAAAAAACTTGTGAATATATATACATATTCTTTTCCTTCTTCTTCTTCTTCTTCTTCTTCTTCTTCTTCTTCTTCTTCTTCTTCTTCTTCTTCTTCTTCATCTTCTTTTTCTTCTTGTTGCGCTCACATTCACATTCACATGCTTTCCCCTGCACATTACACATTACACGCACACACACAATGATAAAATTTCGCATGTAATTTGAGGAGTAGGTTCAAAGTAGAGATGACGTGAGAGGAGATGTACGATACATAATTTTAATATTTCAATGGCATACGGAATGGAGAGAAAAATAAAATGTTACAGAGAAAATGAAGGTATATATATTAATTTAATGTAATTTAAAAAAATGTATACGCGGGATGGAATTTGAAAAGGAGTTTTCTCTCTCTGCTACCGATTGAGATGATTAATGAAATCATCGTCATCATGTGAAATGATGATGATGACGACGAGAGGGAATGTCAATAACGCTGTAAAGAGTATAAAAAAAAGTAAGCCTTGTTTCCTGCTAACGAGTCAAAAATGTACGATAGTTTAGGGGGGGGGGGAAGAAAAAAGTTACAACATTTTTGAAAATCATACACACAATTATATTGTGGGAGTGTGTACACACACACACACACACACACATGCAGATGCACACGTATACAACTGTTTATCTCATTATTATTAAATATCTGTAAGTTAAGTTAAGGTACTTCCTCTGATTAGCCAACTCGGAATTATTATGCTTTTTTTTGTATCATTCTTCTGTCACCAGAGTGAGAAGGAGACGGAGACGGAGAAGGAGGAGACATTATTGAGATTGAAAACGAATTCTGTAGTTTTTTTAGAATTAAGATAACGATTTCTTGTTGATTTCATGACATTATCTATACAGAAGTATCGGTACATGCAGTGTAATGTAATGTAGACATAGGAGAGACGAGGGAAATGGAAATGGAAATGGAGTAGATACAATATTATAGGTTACTCTAGTAAATACATACTACATATACATACACACATTCACAAACATTACAACTTCTTCTTCTTCTTCTTTAGTTCGCGTTACAAAGAAAGGAGCAACTAGGAGCAAGAATTTTAACTAGTATACTATCGAGTATTAACTAGGATCTCCTTGTACTTGTAGTCACATCACACTAACGATGAAAGGAATTACAGTACAAAACCACACACACACACACACACACATCTTCATCATCTCTTATATCATTACAAATATTATGTATCATAGGATGTGTGTGTGTGTGCAAGTGAAGCAAAAGCAGAAGCAAGTGCAAGTAGAACATGAACAAGTTGAAGAAGAAGAAGAAGAAGAAGAAGATAAAGAAAATGCTTGGGTACGAACGACATTCATCATCATTCTCTCTCATAGTTAGTAAATTTGTAATGCGTAGTTTAGTTTTAGTTTAGTTTAGTTTAGTTGTACTCTCGTCGTCGCTCTGGCAGTTCCAGTGTAAATATGCATAATATTCCATTCCATTCCATAAATATAGCAATAAGGAAAGAATTCACCGTCGTACTGTATCCCTATCTTTCCATAGGTTCTGGAGCCTTGTCCTCTCGCTCTCTCTCTCTCTCTCTCTCCTATTAAGTATTAAGTATGTACTAGTATGTATAGAGATAGTGACATGATGATGGTCTATGGTCTATGGCCTATGATATTTACCTATGAGGTATTTACCATTAGACTAATATTTATCGTCATGTACATGACTTCAACTCGCTCACTCGCTCGCTCTGAGCAACTTTGTGTGTATGAGAGAGAGAGAGAGGGAGAGAAAGCCTATGGAAGTTAGTTTTGTGAGAAGGAGAGGAAGGAGAGTTCTATATTTATTAGCAAGGCCGTTTTGTAGTGTTAGTGTGTGTGTGTGTGTGTGTAGTTGTGAGTAGTTGGCAGTCGGAGTTCTTGGTCTTTTGCTCTTGGAAGTTTCATCCACATCCACTTGCTCTCTTCTCTCTCTCTCTCTCTCTCTCTCTCTCTTTTCCCTTTTGTTCAATCTGCTTCGGTCGTCGGAGTCATATGATATTTGTGCATGGCTTATTATCTCTGCATATACTTATACTGTATGAGACCATGACTATGTCTATATCGAATACATACATAATACCTATAATATAATACCCAACCATAACCATGCTCTTTATTATTTTATGCGTACTGAAGCGGAGTGGAGAGAGAGAGAGAGAGATAGGTCGGAATAATATACATATTTATCATCCACTGTCTGTGTGTATTACACTATTACACATTACACACCAAACACTGGCAAAACTTTTACAGACTTTTCAAGATTCAAGTGAAGAATCTAATAATGTCCCCCCGTATGTTTCATAATCATTTTATTATTTCTCTCTCCTTCTTTTCCCAGTCGGATTTTTTTTTTCTTTTTTTTCCTTTGCCTTTTAACTTCTTACTTCTTTTCCTTTGAAGAATCCCTTTTTATTTTATTTTAGTGAAAGACAGTTGGAAAATCATGGGGATTCCATGGAAAATAATTAAGGGAGATGAGAGAGAGATGAATATTCAAATGATGTGTGATGAAATGATATGTTCAAATTTGTATACAGTTAATGATTGTGTTTAAAGAAATGTCAATTCAACGAAGGTGTTGAGCGTTTAATTGAGGTTCACATTCATAGCTTTGTTTTACTTGATTTTATGTTTCTGTATATAACGTGATTGTGACAGGGGCAGGGATAAAGACAACGACAGTACAGATATTAAGCATTTAGAGCAGATTTATTTAATGCGCGTTCGTTTGGTCGTTCATGGGATGGGATGAAGTGAGTGAGAGTGAGTGTGTGTACAAGTGTGAACCCAAAAACTTTGAGAACTTTGGGAAAGTCATTTGGGAAATGGTTGATTGAATAACGGTATTGCTCAACGTCAATGACTACAAGTGTCTCTCCAATGTGCAATCACATATCACCACATGGAGTAAATGGAAATGGAGAATTCAGATGCAGCGGAATTCATTCTCATTAGCATTATCATCATATCATCCAGTCCAGTATGAAACCCATGTAAATTAAGCATGTATGTGTGTGGGGGGAGGGGGGATTTTTGGAAATATTGTATAGGTATATATTATTATATATGCATAAATATCCTGGATACTCTTTAAGAATCCAAACGAGGGAATCCCTTTGAATAATTCGCTAATTGTAAATGAGAAAATATGAGAGGAAATTGATTGAGATCACATATACTCAGGGAAATATAAATAAATGGGGAAACGTTCATTGTTCATTTTCATTACAAATGCCAATGCTATACTGGGATATTTTTAAACATATCTGGATAAGTCTTGTGGTCGTCGATCGGTCGGTCGATCGGTCACTTAGGAGTTAGTAGGCTAATTGGGATCTAACAATGAACGAGAGAGACAGAGAAAGAAAGAAAAATAAAGAGAGAGAGAGACGAAGACACGAACTAATAAATGTGTGTATGAATATGGAATGGAATGGATATAATAAGACGTAGATGGGGAAGAAGCGATTAGGTGTGTCGAATGTAGAACACACTCGATTCATATCGTATAATAACAATAATAATACGAATACTAATACCTTATTGGACTCTTGTTTGTCATATGTACTAGTAATTATGTAGGTGCATTGTACATGTCTGTCTGTCTGCCTCGCTCTAGCTATGGAACCGGACTGTATGGACAATATGGACATGTCACGACCAGCCTATATCTCAATCCATATAGGTAGTTTTTATACAATCATGTCTAATTCCAGTCCCATTATAACAAACACATTCACTCTCTCTCTCTCTCTCTTTATGCCATGTTATCTTACGTGTAGTCTGTGCATGAATGTTCGTTCAGAGAATCGAAAATTGTCGTGCAATTTCTGGATTGTTCTGCCAGTCCAGGGAGAGGATTTCCCTGGATGGGGAGATGGAAAAGAGAAATTGAAGAAGAATGTAATGCAGTCTACATTATATGAATCCTCATTCAAATGCATAATATATCCACCTGCATATAGTGAAAGTGAATAGTGAATACTCCTCTTCCTCTCAAATCTAAAGTCTAAAATATTTTAAAGTTCTCTCTGTAGGTAAATGAAATATTTTTGAATTATGTACTGTATGTCGAGATGTACTACTCGACAATAATTGTCTAAACGTACAGAAGTATCAAAGTATGTACATGTGGACCTACAGTGAGAAGTGAGAAGTGAGAGAAATGCAGGAGAAATTAAAAGTAAAACCATTACATTACATTACACACCGAGTCAGAGTTCAGAGTTCAACTCTGTACATTATGTATCAAATGGATATCAAAGGGGATAAACGGATAAATTTTAGGAGTTTTGGGTTTCAGATTTGGAATTTGGGATTTGTATGTGGACGGAAGTTAAGTGACTCTTTCTCTCTCTCTCTCTCTCTCTCTCTCTCTCTCTCGCCCTCTCGCTCTCTCGCTCTCTCGCTCTCTCTCTCTCTCTTCCTAATTTAGTTTTACTTAGTGTTCCAACACTTCCATACACTTTCTCCAAATGACAACTCTCCAGTCTAGTTAAAGTCTGTACTCACACAATCAGAGTTATGTATATGAAATGAAATGGTCGTGTGTCTGTCTGTCTGTGTATTTCTCTAATCGTAAGAGTGTAAGAGTGTAAGAGTCACCCGGATTTTCCTAAGTTTTCCTTTGCGTTTTTGGGGGGCGACACCGGGGCAGGGTGACAAATTTAGGTGACTCTTTTATCCGAGATGGGAAACTCAATTAGAGTTTCCTTGGCAAGTTGAAATTTATTGAAACGTTTATTCGATTTTCCGATTGACAAATAGGCAAGGGGAGAGAGAGAGAGAAACAGAGAGAGCAACGGAGTCCATGTCCCTGTCCATGTTCCACATAGACATGGAAAAAGAGAGAGAGAGAGAGAGAGAGAAAGAGACAATAAAATAGAGACACAGGAGTAGAAACGTTTCAAGTCTTCGTTTCAACTTTATTGAAAATTAATTACATGCTGAAACTCTTATGGGGACTCACGGAGCAGAGAAATTCCACTTGGTTCAACTTTTACCTTCTTCTCTCCTTGAATTCTCCTTTGGTTCTGGTTCTGGTTCTGGTTCTCATTCTCTCTTTGAGTATGTAATACATTGAGTGGATCGTTTACTGCCGTAATTACAATTGAATTGTCAAATGGATGGAAAAGGATTCGAGTTAATTTTCTGTCGTATAGTTGTCTGGAGAGACACGTTGGATTTGAAGAAGTAAGAAAGAGTTTTCGAGGGGAAAATCCTTGAAAGAGAGCAAACGTGAAATGTCCATTCCATTTTCCATCGTCCATATATAGCGTCAGCGTCCTCAAAGCATCATGCTATATTTTCTATTGGTAAATTTGAAGGATTTCCTGATGGTGGTCAGTAACTATCTGTAGTAACGAGTAAATTAAAGTTTAGTCGGTGGAACTACAAAAATCAATTGTAAATGGTAAATGGGGAATTAAAATATAAATAATAAAATAAAAAAAAAGAAGGAGTCAGTCTCTGCGAATGACTCAATTGCAATTGACGACTATGGATAAACGGTTGATGTGTGCACGTGAAGTTGAAGTGGGAAAATGGGGAACGAGTGAAGGATGTCAGGTTTTTTAAGTCTGTATACTTATAATTGATATGTAGAATAAAAGGTATAGAATGAATGAATGTGGATTATGTCCAACTCCAAGTTGAATGTTGATCGTGTGTGTTTTGGGGTCGTGTCACCTTTGTTACGGAAATCCATCAATCCATCAATCCATTAAGAGGATTCGAAAAAATGTAGAAAGACGGAGACCGACAGACGGAGATTACGGGGAAAACAACTGTTTTATTAAATAATCTATGGGTTTTTTTGTCCGTATCAAACTGACGATCAGTGACACTGTCATTCTCTCTCTCTCTCTCTCCAAATGTCTATCTATATAAACTTGCTTCATTTTCATTTTCATTTTCACTTTGACTCGCTCTCTCGCTCTCTTTCTCCGTCATTTCAATTTCATTCCTTCGATCCTCTTTAAATTTCAATTCCATCACAATCAATTGAGCTCACCTCCGTCCGTCTTCTTGTTCCTTGGTTAACTAAACTGACGATGAATTATTTCCAGCATTTGATATGTGTGGTGGTGGTGCGTTGTTTTTCGCATTTTCCTCCGTATTTCAATCGTCTATATGTTTATGTAATTTCCTGAGTTTCTATACAGCCCACACTATAATACACACTCCTGGGCCGTTCAACTTACATTTTTTTTTATTCAATTTTATTCACCTTTCCCATTCTCAATTTCAATTCCGAGTTCCAAGTCCAACAAAAAAATAATATCAAATACGACGATTCACATTCACATTCACTCTCTCATCTGATGATCTCATCAGTCACATCCCCATTTTCTCCGTCTTCTCCTTCTTGTACGTATAGTTGTAGGTACAAGATGATGAATACACAGAAAATTCGAATGCAAATCTCCTCGCGGAGTCTTCGTGTTCATGTCAATCCACCCGATCGAGTCTCTCTCTCTCTCTCTCACCTCTGACTCTCTTTACCTTTTTTTGTATCTGTTTTTGTATAATCTTGTATACTCTCAAGCTCAAACATTGTTATTGTCAATTCTTCTTCTTTTTCATCTCTTTCCTCCTCCTTTTCTTCAAAAATATCTTTTCCAGATCAAAAACCTCCGTTGCTTTAAATATTAAAATAAATATACATGTATATATTTTTTTGTATTAGTGTGTTGGTTTGGTACTCTTGAATATGAATTTTTTACTTTTGAATTTCTGACTGATGACAAAAAAAAAACTTACAGTGAAAAAAGGATTTGAATCCCTCTCTTTTTACATTCAAAGTCTCTTTCATTTTTTTTGTGTATTTGACATTTGACGATTTGCGTCGTGTCTCTCTCTCTCTCTCTCTCTCTCTCTCTCGAGCATCTTTCTGTTTCTGTTACTGTATATAATTTTAGATTTAGACTCGACTCTCATCTTAACCACATGAGGACAATGAGAGTATAGACGATAATCATGTACACGTTTATTCGTACTCTCTGACCTTTTTTTTTTTTTAAATGTGTTAAACGATGGGCATACTAATTAGTAATTAGGCGTAATTTAATGGAGGGGACAGTGACCATTTATGTCGTAGGAATTGCTCTCTCTCTCTCTCTTGTCTTGTCAGATTGAATTGGTCATTTTGTCATTTAGTCATATGATTTCAATCTGTTTCTCTTTATGCTACTTGGATTTGAATATCCATATGTAAATGTGGGAATTGTGAACTGAACAATCAATAATAAATAATAGAGTTTTGACTGTGTTTACACTACATTCATCACATATATATATATATATATTTATCTCTGTTCAATAGTTTGCAGCACACACGATAATCATGATGACTCTCTCATGATCATATGATATTTGAGACTTGAGAATGTCCGCAAGCATTCGGCATTGGGCATTGAGCAGATGCATATATATTGAGCGTGGAAAAGTGTTGAGCTGAACGGACGGATGGTTAAAATACACACTGACGATGAGATTCTAGATATTCTAGATATCTGTAGATTCTAGAGCAAAAAGACAAGAAGGCAAAAACGAGAAGGGAAGACGAGTGTGATGACTGACGATGAGAATTTATTTGTGTGTGCGTGTGTGTGTGTGCGTTGTGTAGACTTTAGAGTTAGACTTTAGAGTTAGACTTTTAGAGTATAATATAATATGTAAATATACGTATATATTATAGAGTTGGTGGTTATAGTTTATAGTATGGATAATAATGAATAATATTGGGATAGATGAAGTGAGATTTTCCATTTTATCCTTGAGCTTTTATTCTCATTCTTACTCATGTTCAATATGATAATGGGACACACAGTACAGAATACACACAACACAAAAGTATCGTATATAGTATATAGTATATCGGCGGAGAGTGAGACAGAGAGAGAGAGAGAGGGAGAGAGTGCGAGAGCGAAATGAGAGAAAATCCTTGAAGTCTCTTCCATATTTTTATTTTTAGATAGATTTCCATTAAAAGGGTTTCTTATCGAAGGTCGAATGTGACTCTTACTCTTCTTTTCCTTCCTCTTTTACTTCTTCTTCTTCTTCTTCTTCTTAGTCTTCTTCGTCTCCACCTTCGTTTATTCCCCAATATCCTTTTCCCTTCTGGACACCACACGCACTCTCTCTCACACAGTCTCACACACATATTCCTAATGAATGTGTAACGTATACAAATACAATACAGAATACACAGAGAGGAGTGAGAGAGAGAAAGAGAAAGAAAAATACGCAGAGTATGTACATACTAGTACTTATACTTATTTTGTATTTTGACTGGAGCTGGAAGACTGAACTGTGAACTGTGAAGACTTGGAGTCCTCCTCCTTCGCATCGCCTAATCGCTATCGCTATATCGTCAAAGCCAAGGCGAAAATTTGAAATTGAAATTGAAATTCATCATGGGTTAAGTTAAGGGTGAAGGGTGAAGGAGAGTTATACATTTACATATACATTTCTGAAGGGATGACCACTTGAAGTCTTCACATATATATTAATAGCCCTCTTCATGTTCATACTTCATACGTCAGGATGTATCTACACTTTTCATTTTCACTTGTCCCATTCTCCTTCATCTTCTTCAATTCCCAGCTCCCCATTTGTTCTGATTCTTGGTATGTATATTGTTGGTAGGTATTTGTCTTGGTGTGTTTGGTACTTTGCATGTTGCATGTTGGGAAGGTCCAAAAGGAAGGGTTATTAAACGGTAGAATACAAATACAACAATCACCTACAAGTACCTAGTACCGACTAGTTACTACTACAGATACAGATACTATACGCATTCAATTATTCATACATTTTTGTATGTGCGTGCATATTCTAATATGTAAATGACGCGTTCCAGTTGTGGAATTTCGAGGAGAATGGAAATTGAAATCGTCCAGATAGACCCATTTATAAGCCGACTATGTATATGTATCTTATGTGCACTTTGTGAGCACACAGTAGTCAGTACAATAGTCATTGGTCATATTTCATATATGCATGCATGTATGTACATATGTAAAGTGTAACAATGAAAGCCCATTATCAAGGAATTATGGAAAGTTAAACTTTCTTGAATGTACACAACACTCGTCACTTTACACTGCTGGATTTTGGATTTCATAGATAAAAAGATATGCATAATATAGGACAGAGACAGAGACGGAGAAAGAGAGTCCGTGTGTATTGATATTTGGACGATGTCTTCTCCTCCGTCTACTCAAATAGATAAGGGAAACGAAACTAATCGAAACGAAACGAAAGGGAAACTGAAACTGAAGGAAATTATAGGAATGAGTATCAACTTTCCATATATAACATACGATATACGATAAGTATATGTTAAATATTATGTATTTATATGTATATGTATGTATATACAATTTTTTTGAATGGTTTTTGGGAATGGGGAATTTGAATGTATTTATGTATGTACAAATCATTTACCGCATGTTGATGACGATGGATGATGACCATCCTTGTCCTCGTCCTCATGTCTCATGTCTCATGCAAACCATAATCCATAATGGTTTTAGTTAAATGTACATAGTGAGCCGCCGCTCACAACCCTTTATATGATGCCCTCGTCAGGATGAGAATCTTCTCGTGTGCATTTTGTATAGACATTATGGATATGTATAGTTTTTGAGGAAAAAATGTACCGAGTAGACCTACATGTGAAAAAAGGAGAGGGAAAAAAAGTATGGAGAAGCACCTGGATTTTTGGATTTTTGGATTTTTGGATTTTGTCCATGACCCCAGCAGAAGCAGAAGCAGAGATCCATCCTGCTTTGACTATAGTTAAAATCAACGAGCACCACTGCACAACTTCCTCACAACTCTATCAACTCACCGTCATGAGCCATTTCCAAATCTGCATCAATGAATAGCATTTGAATGCTTTCACGTTTATTTACTGTCTCTCTCTCACAATACTATGAAATGAATTCAATAATCCTTTCTTTTTCTCTTCTTTATTTCCCTATATAATATGGACATTCTCTGCATCTGCCGGTGATTTTCAAATTTAATGTGTGTTTGAGAGAGTTTAGCAAAATTGTCAATAATTATTGTATACTTCTCAAAATTGACTCTTTTACTTCTTTTATGCAGTACATTAAACTTTAAACTAATTATTATCATGTTATTTATGTTAGAAATTTGCAAATTCAATTTCAAATGGGATTCTATTTGCTCGAAACGCAGTGGAACTTAAAAAAAAAGAAAAAAGTGGAAAGTTTTGGTTGGAGTAGGTATTGAGGATTGAGGATTGAGGGATTGGGAAATGCGGGGGAAATCCGAGTGGTGAAAGATGGATTGAAACTTGACACAGAAAAATCAGACGGACACTTCTGAATTTGAGGGGGGAAAGTGTGGCAATCCATTGTGATCGGAACCTGTGAACTTTCGAACTATTGTTCACAATTCACAAGTCACTAGGTTTGGTAGCAAACGCTCCAGTCTGTGATGTATGTAGTCTGTATAATATATACTTATTGGCTCGCTTTGTCATTTTCAGTTTGCTCTCTCTCTCTCTCTCTCCCTTTCTCTCTATTCCAATTCATTCAAAAGAGAGAGAAAAAGAACAGTCGTCAGTCGAGAAATACATGGAAAAAAAGGGGGGAAAGTAATAGATATTACGCAAAAATTCCATATGCCATTTCCTCAACCATTGTGATGTGATTTGTTAGTTGTGGAGATTGAGGAGAGCAAGACCGAATGTAAATGATGTTTAATAGTTACAGCATGGAATGGAATGGAAACCAAACCCTTTGGTTTGGTTTTGGGTTTTTGGTTTTTACCTTTACTTTTTTTTGACCATCCGGGTTGAGAGAACGAGAGAGAGAGAGAGAGAGAGAGAGAATTCAGGCTGGAAGTCGAGGAGACACAGAACGGTTGAGATATGGATGGACTTGAGTGTGCAAGGGAAAAAAAAGGATTTATATCAATTTGTAAGAAGAGTGAGTGTGTGTGTGTGTGTGAGAGTTTGTAACTGTGGGAAGGGGACAGATGTTGTCCATTGTCTTCTTTATTAGGCTCCTGAATATTGGGATTGTAGGCGGAGGATGAGGAGGATGAGGATGAGGAGGAGAACTACAAACCATGCTGTAACTCACCCGGACACAACACTCACACACTCTTTTACTTTTACACACGCATACGAGACAAATGTGCTAGGTAATTAGGTATGTAATGTAATGTGTATGCCCCAATATTGTAATATTGTAATGTGTATTCCTAATTTGTTCATAACTGGGTTTTAACTCACATTTTCCTATATATTATATAATATTATAAAATATATTCGTCAGTTGAACACTCTCTCTCTCCATCACTCTCAGGTCTCAACTCTCAAGAATCCCTAGATTTCATATTTTGAATGCACAATGCATTATAAATGGAAAAAGGATTATTAGTATTTCATTTCTCATTATTATTATTATTACTATTCTCTCACCACTTCACATGTCATTTTGATACTATTGTTGTCATTTGTTTGTTTTTGATGTATTCCGCATGGGCACCCACAGTGATTGACAATGGTCGTCTCATAAATAATTATATAAGTCTATTATATAATAATAGTGTTTGTACTTGACTTGATCTGATCATCATCCATCTCCACTTCTACTCGTCCCACTTTAATCTTAGTCCTCTTCAACACCTTTTGATATTTGTGATAAATCCCTTTTTTTTATCACCCAACTAGTGCCATCCATATCCTAATTAAATTGAAATTATAAATTACACTCGCATGTAATCTCTCTCTCTCTCTCTCTCTCTCTCATATTATTATATTTACACAATGGACGACAGAGAACGACAAGAAAAATCAGCGTTAATACCTATGTATTTAATTGTACATAGGGCACTGATTTTTAGCTGTTGCTAGTATTTACTAAATACTATTTAGTTGCCATGTACGATAGGTACATATACAGTTGAAATGAAGGAAAGGTCATTAGGTCGTCATGAGGTCATTTGCCATTTTCACAGGACAAATGCCTGTCCTGTGGAGAGAATTGAATTGAATAGTGCGAATAATAATTATTATTATTATTATTATTAGTGGGATTGCGCCGAACAGAAAATGAGTGCTCAACTGACAACTCATCCTCACCGTCTGCCTCATACAATCAGCTTCATATTATTATTATATGTATATTTGCTATCAATTCCTATACAATTCTCGATTTTCGTCATCAGTGTGGTGATAATAAAAATTACTTGAATTCAGTCCAATATTGAATAATATCATTTGCAAAAAAAAAAAAAAAAAACCCCTAGAGAATCAATGACAAGAAAACTTAGCTAAAAGTTGGCTGGTTGATATTTTGATACAGATAAATATTGCTAATCACATGTGGATTTCAAATAAATATATAACTTGAAACTCACTCCAATCCTTACTGGTTATATTTGTCATTTGGATTCGTTTTATATTTTATACATTCTTGCAAATGGTAAAAATGAAATATGTGTATACACATTCAATACATGATTTATCTTATCTGGCTTCTGTCTACTTTTTTACTCATCATGTATTATAGATTCTACTTTGTTTTTCTCTCTCTCTGTCGACTTTCATAGTTTGCATTTGCCAACAAAAAAAAAAAAGAGCCAACCTCAAACTACAACTATACAAACGACTAAACTACCAAAGTACTCTCCGATTTTAAATAAGTGATGGTTTCTCTCTCCTTCGTAGCTCCTCCCACTCAATGTATTTTAAATGGACAAGGATTCCTAAATCTATCCTTGGGGTTCTCAGTTATTTATAATCGGAGAGTATTGTGACATTTTTTCCATAATTAAAAATAGTTAGTCAATGAATTACAATTAAAACTTAATTAATTCGTAGGATTCTACTATAGAAGTACAGTAGAATACTCGAAAAGGCGGGGCTTAGAGGAGAGAGAAACCATCAGTTATTTAAAATCAGAGAGTATATGTGCAGATATATATGTATAAACTTAATACATAGTCAGAACTGACAATAATCAGACAGACATACTGCATTGTCCCTTTGTGTATCTGCATGAACTTTGCAATTCCCATTCAAAAGTACTAGATAAATAAATAATATTGAACCAATAAGCCATTGCATTGTATTTTTTGTCTACATGCACATCAACTCGTCTTTTTTTTACACCATTTTTCTTTTTCAATTTCAGTGAGAAATATAATAATATATTCATTTTTTCTATATATTCTTTTCCCAAGATGTTATTGAATGGAGAGAGAGAGAGAGAGAATGAAATCGTTCAGGGGAACTGGATTGAACTCTTGACAAAGTGGATTATTTTATTTGGATGAGAATGAAGGAAAATTTAATGTAATTGTAATGGAAGGAGCAAGTACAAATATGTATATATATTTATTTAGGTACATTGAAATGTTCAATTCAATTGTATAATTTTCGCATAGATAGTAATATAATATGTCGGCGACATGTATATCGGAGATTGAATAGAGACGTTTATTTTTATGTTGAGGTAGATTCTGTATGTCGTGCATTCGTTCGCTCATTCCTGCGTTCGTTCGTGTACATACAATTAGAATTGATTTATAGTTATTTGATGTCAACCTTGTGTTTTCTGTGTTCACGTTGTTGACGTTCGAGTTTGTGTGATGTGTGATGCGTGTGTGTGTGTGTGTGTGTTCATGTGCGGCCGTTTACATTAGGAATTGGCTTAGTTATTTGTTGGGATTGGTTGTAGCATTTTGAGTGTTTTGGCTTGTATATTTGACAAACTTTAGTTGTCTATCGATTGAAATGTATAAAAATAAGGTGAAATGAAATGAAATGAAGGGACATATATACAGATATGTACAATATCTGTATAATAATATTGGATGAAATGAAATTGCATGAAAGAATCTGCCGGTGGGTGCTGTCGTCCATTGGAAATTCAATCATGGAAAATATACGTCGTATCGTGCTCGGCATGTACAATTTGTACACACACAACCAAGACAAAATGTTTTCCCAAATTACACACAGTATTTATTTTCTTACGTTACGTTCCGTTCCGTTCGTGAGTGAGAGAGAGAGAGAGAGAGTAAGATACATACCTGCTCAGGAAAACGTTGTGTTAGGTCAGTTTCAGTCGTCAGTCAGTCAGTCAGTCAGTCAGTTTTGTCTGGTAGAACTACGTATACGGCTATACGATACGATATAGAAGGAAGTTGGAGTTGGAGTTGGAATCCGAATATTCATTCGATATTATTCCCCATATGCCATATTATGTATAGTTGCAATCCTAAATTATTGATTGATGTGTAAATAATGCATGGAGGCTGGTGATTATAAACCTCATGCTATACACAAATACACATACGCTCCAACAGGATAAACAAAGACATATACAGATACTTGTATGATGTTGTATGTAGATAGATATACACAATCTCTCTCTCTCTCCTTGCACTCATAAAGAGAAAAAAGCTTTTAGTACCTCATTTCACGTACGATATCTGTGCATGTACTTAGCATATAGCAAAAAGTAAAGGAGGATGGATGGATGGATGGATATGTGATGATAGTGTTTGGCAATGACATGGATCTTGGCCTGGCTGGATGGATGGATTGTACAAACTACAAAAACTGCAACTAGCAAAACCACTGTATGATTCTTTTTCATTCCATTTTTTTTGCCCCTCTCCGTCGTCTGTGTGTGTGTAACTCAACGAGTTAAATAATATGTAATGGAGAATTACCCTAACCTAAGCATTTCTCTCTGTCTCACGATCAGTCTCTGTATCTGTGTAGTTTTCTGTATATGTTATACTGCTGTTGCTGTTTGACTTTGACATTCCGGAAATTTTCCATTCGTTCTTTCGCTCGTTCTTTTATTTCTCTCATTGTCAGTATTGAGTAGGTATATAGTATATACAAATAAAATGCAAGGCAATGAGTCTCATTCACGTTATGAAGTTGAAGTTCCATATACTGCTTTTTTCACTGTGCTCCAGCCTTCCAGCTCAGCTTACAGAGACTTGACGCGTTGTGGTGTTGGTTTGGTTTGGTTGCGTACTTGATATTATTGCATTAGCATTCTAAACCATTTCCCATCTCTCTTCTTCTTCTTCTTCTCATTCTTCTTCTTCTTCTATCTCTATATATTTTGTACTTTTTTGTATGATACATTTTATGATTGCTATATAATATAACTATAGCGATTATGTTATGTGTACAAAGTCAAGTATGTAGGTATTTCGAACGACAGACGTTAAATGTAATTAAGTTCACTCCTCACCTCACTCACAGTCACATGTATGTACATATATATATACGTAATGTGTGTGTGTGTGATGGATTTTCTTATTTTTTCCTCCTTGGTTTTAATTTTCTGGAATTTTGAATTCAAAGAAATCCAGGGGTTTTCTCGGAAGGAAATAAAAAGCTTGATAATAAAATAATAATAATGACAGTGGTCCCTTTGAGTATTCGTATTTCGTATTGTTACAAATTATAATTACTCATTCTCATTAGGTACTCGAACATTATTAATAATAATTGTTTAGTAAATATGTGGAGGAATTGGAAAAAAATAATAAAAATTAGTAATCATAATAAATAATTAGCTGTCAGTTCCGAGTTTCATAATCATGAAATTCTCGTGTACTCTGAATCTGAATTCAAAGAAAAAATGAGAGAGAATATTTTGGAATGGATTTTGATATGTGACTGGTGACTGCGTACATATATATATATATACATATATTTAGGATGAATCTCTCTATACATGTATGTGTGTACTTAATCAGTAATCAGACACTTCCAACAACGATGTGTTTGTGTGTGTGTGTGTGTGTATTCCTGCTGATACTTGTGAATATGAAAATTTCCTGTCCCTTGACTTTGACGATTCTAATATATAATATATAATGATTCTATGAAGTTATATATATATATATATATATAAGAATTTGAAGAGATGGGCGGACGGACGGACGGACGGGCAAATGTCACAAGGCAATGTCAATGGAGAGAGTGACGATGACGACAAGTTGAGAGTTTATAGTTTTGTATTTAGAGTATAGAGTAACGGAATATGTAGATGGAAAACTCGAGACTATGAATGTGACATGTTTATTTATTATGTATTCACAATTCAAATACATAATTAGAGTTCAACGTTCAAGAACAAACCTTTGGAGTCGTTTACATAATTTATACGATATAATTTCCTCTCTTGAACTTTCTTGTTGTTTAGGTAATTAGAGTATTTAATAGGTAATATAGGTGTACATTATACATGGACATATAAATAAAAAACGAAGCTTTATTACATGCAGATAGGTATCAACAGAAAGTTAAATGTACAACATTTTAATAGTCCATGAATCCATATGCATGCATATACATTTGTGTACAGTACATATCTGTATTGTACAACATATACAGAGTTCAAATAGGATTCGAACGTACTTGAAAAAAAACTAAAGAGGTTTCCCAAGGAAAAAGGAAAAAAGAGGAAAAGGTGGAATACGGGAGCGGGCATGCTCATGGGCAGTCAACTGATTCACATAAGACCACATGCCGAGAGAGAGAGAGAGAGAGAGAGAGAGAGAGAGTTTGTACTTGTATTTGTCTGTTCTATATACTCTGTCTCTCGGTGAGTGGGATTCATGTGAATTTTGATGTTGGTGAGGTGTGGGGAGGGGAATATCACGATGGTGATGGCCATGTCGATGACATTCTAGGTAATTGGGGATTTTGAACAGGATGTTAATCAATAATATTTCGAGAACTACTCGGGCTCCTCCGACACTCCTCAAACTTTTTACCCGCTCACTCTCGGCTCCTTTTGCGTTGAGTATAGTATATAGTATATATAACAACCATTAACGAACGAACGAATGAGTGAGCGAGAACGAGTGTGTGTGTGTGTGTTTCCATTTGTTGGTTCGGAATAAACAGAAAGTACGAGTATATACAAGGGAAGAAGGGAGTCACTCCATGTAAAAAGAGAGAGAGAGAGAGAGAGAGACTATGAAATGTGAATGTTCTGTTGTGTGTTGGTTGTGTTACATATATATGCCGGCGGAATGGAAATGGAAATGGAAATGGGAAATGGAGTTGATATAGAGTATTATGGAGTGTATAGTGAGTGACGACCTTGAATTTTGAAATAGGACTACATACATATGTACATATTCGACTACCACCACCAGGATGCCACCACGACGACGACGACGACGAGCGGTATAGCGGTAGTTTAATATGTTTCATGTTGACTAGGTCATTGATTTGCATACGTATGCACAGCAGGGAGAGTGGGTAGGCCGGGTATAGTTAGTACAGTATGTATAGCTAGTGGTTCCATGGGAAACTCTCAATTCTATAACGATAGGTTCTCTAAATGGTTGGCAAGGACAGCCATTTCCATATCAAAACTCAAACTCAAACTCAACTCGAGGAGGGTGTGAAGAGTGGAAAGTGGAAATTCATTAATTCATTTTAATTAAGATGTCATAATTTAGAATAACTACTACATAATATAATAGTTATTTAATTAGTTCATAGAAATCCACATTTCCATCTCATTTTACTGTGTGTGAATTTAAAATGTCAGTTTGGTTGACATTTCGTTGAATTTACTGCTACTCGCGTTTGTGTTTGTGTGTGTGTCTATTTGTCTATTTAGTATTTAGTATGTAGAATTTTCTATTTTGTATACAATACATGCAGTAAAACTAATAGACTGTAAAAAATGAAAGAGCTCGACGCCACTCTCTCCGTATGCTTAAAGTTTAATAAATAAATAGACGTTGTTTGAAATTCAAAGAAGGGAGAAATGGAAGAGAAAGGGAAAGAGGATTCTTGTGAATTCAAAGTTTATGTAAAGGTGTATAGATATAGAGTAAATAAATATCCGAACCGAATACTCATGTGAATTACACAAAGAGAAAGAGAGAGAGTGGAGACGCAATACGCAATATATTTCTCAACTTATGTAAACGGGGGAAATGGGAAGGAGGACGAAAAGAAAGAGAGAAAGCCAGGAAACGCAATCGCAATCGCAAACATCAGGGTTCGAATCGTATCATCAACGATAAATGAACTTTTCATTTCACTTTCACTCTGTACTACTTTATGTACTTGTAGTTGTAGGCATGACACGACGGTCGGGGGAACTCCGTCAGTGTACCATAAGTGTGTGTCACTGTGTGATATGTTGTAGTATATATATAGTTGATCGTAGTCAAAGTAAGCAGTTATTTTGTTTATAATGAAGCGTCGCAAGTTTGAAGGAAAAGTTCAATGGCGAAAATCCGAATGACGAAAAGCTCGCTCTCTCAGTAGTTTCGCATCTCACTTTTTCTCGTTTTCTCTTCATGTCCACAATGTATACATATGATATATGATATATGTTACGCACCCATCTACTATATACACATCATCGTCCTTGTCCTTGTCGTTTGTTTGTATCTGTACCTGTAGACGATTCCTACGGATATATACATAGACACATTCTCAACAGTTTTCTTTTTTAAAGTTCATTATATATACTATTATATGTTCTCGACTTCTACTGGGACATGTTGTACTTTTTATGTATTACCATACATTTTGTATCCGTAGATAGATGTTTTTAGTGCGCATACAGAATATATGCGAGACTCGGAATATTCATCCATCCATCCATCCATCCATCCATATCCATCCAGTTAGCGCGATCCTTGCCGTATTTTATTCAGAGTGAGCATGAGCATAGATTTCAAGGTAGTCGTTGTCGTCGTCGTCGTTTCCGAGTAATTAGAAATATATTAAGGTGTCGTGTCATGGTCATCGTCATCGTGTTCAATGATTTGGCAAACGACTCCCGAGTACATGCAATTTGTATAAGAGTCACTTTGAGTTGAGTGGAAGTGGATGAGGCTCTCTTTTATAAAAAAAAAAAAAAAATCCTCCTCCTCCTCGACAAAACAACGTTTTCAATGCTTCATCCACTACATTTTACTCTATAGTAAAAACTACTCCTTTCTCTTCTACAGATATTGAGATTTGAGAGGCATGAATTTGAATTTCAGACTTTTGATCTGGACAATGCTCAAATGTGTGGTGGTGTAAATAATATTCCTCTTGTAATTCAAGCAGAGGAAAAGTTTAAACAGATTGGCTGGCATACTGCGAATAATTTGCTAGTAAAAAATTAAAAGGAACAAGAAGAAGAAGAAGAAAAAGAAGAAGAAGAAGGGGGAAAATGAGCAAAATAATTCTTGGGATTTTGGTTTTGTTTTGGGTATATATTGGGGTTCTTTTTTGAGCCATGATTTGGGTTTGATTTCATTGGTGTTGGTTCGGATCTCCTCGTTGACTAGTCATAAGGATAAGGATCGTCGTAATCGTAATCCTAATCGTAATCGTTGAATGAGACGAGGAGAGAGAAAGTTAGAATTGGATCTAGATCGAGATTGTGTACAGATCTATATATATGTAACCAAAGTCAGAATCTGAGCTGAGTAAACGAAGGAGAAGAAGATGAAGAGAATGAAGAATACATTAGAAAAGTATTTTTTCCATTTGGATTTTTCTTCTATGTGGAGTAAAAGTATAAGAGTGAGAGCCAAAGGAGAGAAGAGAAGAGAAGAGAGGAAGAGGGAAGAGGTTGAGTGAAGATTTGAGGAGAGCGACGGGAGGAAAACATGAGAGCAATCAATCATCGCAACATTCATTTGTACAATGACTCCTAAATTTTTTGTACATTAAATTCATTTGTCATGAATGATATGTTTTCATAGTTTGTCCATTTATCCAAAATACTGACTACCAACTCCAACTCCAAAACCAAATCCAAAAAACCAGCCACCATCTCACATTGTTCCCTTTCACATTCACAATCAGACCAACTCTATCTCTCTCTCTCTACCTCTTCTCCACTATCATATGTACAGATATAAGAGACAGCAAGCTACTCTTTCCATTTCTATACCATACAAAACGCTCATCTCTTTCTCTTTCTCTTTCTCTCTCTCTCTCTCTCTCTCTCTCTCTCTCTCTCTCTCTCTCTCCCTCTCTCTCTCTCTCTCTCCACTCTCTTTAGCTTCGTCTTTGGCCCTGATTAGATGACATGTTTACATCTTACTTTGATTTCCATGCAAAGAAGAACTGTGTCTGACTTTTCTCTACTCTTTTCCACTTTCTCTCTTCCTCTCTTCCATGTGTCTGCCGTCCAAGTTGGAGTCGGAATAAAAAAAAAAGCCACACAGACACACACACAGAAGAAAAAAAAACTATCCGGTGAAGACGATTTTTAAAATCTTGCTAGATTTTTTTCTTCTTCGTCTTCGTCTGCTTCTGCTTCTGCTTCTCCATCTCTTTATTCTTGTTATTCATACCTTTTCTCATCCTCAGACTATATATACATCCACATTCAACCTCCAACCAAACTTTTTATTTCATTTTTTTCATCCATACTTCATACATACATGATATGGGTGAAAATAAGGAGAAGGATTCTTTTTTTTTTTACCTCCAAACTCGTGTGATCAGGCAAAGTATTTCTCTGAACAGTCGCTCTGTGGTTGGTTCTTTTTTTAATCCTTCGTGTTTGGCGAGAACGAGGAAGGGAAAGTCAACAGTGACATTTGGTGTCAACTGAATATATACCATAACTATTACTAGCATGGAAAAATGGAGTAGAGTAAAGCAAATATTAAAAAAGGACGCATTCGTTTTTCGGTTTTCTCGTCGTCGTCGTCGTCGGTTAGTCTGCCTATAAATTGAATGTGTGAATTTGGAACTTTTGGAAAAATTGTGACCTATGAATTATGAATTTGAAATCAAGGAACATTTTCTACATGTAGGTACATAATATCGTACTGTAGTTATGTTGATATTGCATGGAGATTGTGAGGGCAGGTTTGTGTGTGTGTGCATGTGTGTGTGTATGTATAGGAAAATGGAGCATATTTTCCAGCTCGTTGCGTTCCGATCCTTAAGTCGAAGGGGAAGAAGAAGAGAAAGCAGAGAGAAAGATGACTATGGGGAAAATCTCATAGTCTGGATTTTGAATCTCCATGTCGCTCAATCCATCTGACTCTCGCTCTCTTCTCTTCTCATCTCATCTCAGACTGACTTGATTTTGACAATGAATCTCAATTAGAAGGCGATTAAGAGGCAAAGATTAATCATGAGGCTTTATCAACATTATTTATTGATTATCTCATTAGGAAGGCGGTCATGTTCGTTCATGTTTACTTTAGATCCAGACATTTATAATATAATGTATAAGTTGCACAGAGAAATGTCATTGGTCGTTGTTGGTGATGAACAAAAAGGATGGACGAGTGATGATGAGATGATTTGACATTCCATCGTGTTATGAATAACATTATAATTAATTACATGTTCATTTTGTCTCTTTCAGAATTCCATCCGGCACAATCTGAGTCTACACAACCGATTCATGCGAGTCCAGAATGAGGGCACGGTGAGATTCCTCCTGAAACTCAAATTTGAAAAAACTAAAAATATATATTTTTTTAAATTTTTTTTTATAGTGAGATTCCTGCTGAAACTCAAATTTGAAAACTAAACATATATTTTTTTTAACTTTTTTTTATAGGGGAAGAGCTCGTGGTGGCAGGTGAGTTTTCGTTCCTTTTTATTCTTCTTCCTTTTTATATTTTATATTATATATATTTTATTGAGGCCGAATGAAACTATATGTATGCAGGACATATACATTGGGGGAGTGCCACCCCACACATCATACGATACTTTCCCTCCTCCTTCCCTTCCGTCCAGATTATAATAAGGAGTCTGACTGCAACGGCGACCCGGGTTCGAACCCTTCGGAGACCAAACTAAACTAAAATTGTGTTTGATAAACTGTCGTTCCAGGATGATGGATATTGACCTCCTTGACAACTTTTACATCCGGGTCAACCCTGTAAAAAAATTACTT
>JAIUND010002070.1:0-26263 GCA_034699125.1 Gisinianus flammeolus | reverse complement strand
TTAGGCTGTAGGTTGAAAGACCTGGCCAGGACGGGTCATGGAAAAGTGTCTCAAATACCTCCGACCAACCTCTGTATTATTTAGTCATTTCCCTACATTGATACAACATACAACCATCGTTTTTCTGACATTCTGATAAATCGGCGATGCTGGAACCTAAAAAAACTACATGTTACCCTATGTAGAGAACTGAATAGTATTTTTTTATGCATGCGCTTAATACAAATGATAATTTATAATACTTTTGGAGTATTTAAAAGGTCAAGTGCACTTTCCTGCTGAATGGCAGGGGAAAAATTACAACAGGTAGGTATTTCAAACGATTGCACATTTTCTGCATTTTGATAATTAAAAATTAAAAACCTTATTATCATATCATAATTGTTTATTGTAGAATTAATGATTTTTTTGTACAACAACAACAAGGGAACATTAAAGCTCGTCAATCAGTTTTATTTCAATAAAATTGATTAAACCCATTCATGGACATTTTATTAACTTAAATGCAGGAAATGTCATGCTATTGTAGTTACCTATTATCTGTTTTTAATGTCTAAGGTCAACAGTCTTCGTGCATAACATGTCAGGAAAAATGTATCTCATTCTACAAAACGAAATGCAATTTTTTTTCTTGTGTCAACGTATATATAAATTCGAAACTTCCTACTCTGTATCGCATTATATGTGTATATATAATTTCGGTCTATGAAGCCAACTCTGTACTCATTTCCCATAATGTGCAACTGAATTTAAAAATTGCCATTGAAATAGATGAAAATTCCACACATTATGTGGGTACATATAACAATGGACCATTAGTTGAAGAGATAAAAGGAAGCGTGGCAGACGTGGAAGACACACACACACATATGTACATAGAGTAGTACTTATGACTACTGAAAATGCTACACATAGTCCACACTTCCAGATATTTAGACGGATTCCATGTCTCATCGTAAGTGTTTGTGTCTTTATGTGTGCTCTGTGAGCAGACGACCGACGCCAATTGAATGAAACCGAAAAAAACAGCAGTAAGAGCGAGAGAGAGAGAAAATACAGTAGCATATTGTGGATTGTACTATACATTACGCACTACCATTTCACAGAGTAAAATGAAGAAGCCTCTCGGATACTTTGAAAATAAATAGAGACGGCAAGCCATGTCCTCTGCCTTTTCTCCCTGTTTGCCTGGACTTTTTTCCGTCTCGAGTCTCAAGTTGAAATCTTAAAAAGAACGCTCCTTTTTACTTTTCTAATTGACTTGATGTACTCCATAGTCCATTGCCATGGCAGTAGTAGAGATATGTATGAAATGGATGTATGTAAGTATGTAAGTACAGTATCTGTATTGTACAGGCGTGAACATTAACATTAGCGTAAGCATGTAGAGAATAAAGTGAGTACACATTGGAGCATAATTATACAAGTGAATGTACTTAAATAAATAGGAAAAGCAACTCTCATTTACTCACATTTGTTGTTTTTGTATTTATTTTTATTTATATTTATGCGTATAAGTACCGTAAAGAAATCCGTCTGAATTCTCTCAAAACGAAAGCGAAGACTGTAGAGTACTGTGCGGACTGTGTTGGGAAGACGGTCAGTGGGGTTACTGTAGACTACAGACAGACAGTCAAAGACAACAACTGTAGACCAAGCTAAAAATGTCGGAGACAGACCAAAGATGTGTAATCATCCAGGAGATTATGATAATCCATTACAATGTGTGTACACTCAAATACTCATGAGTTTTCCATTTCCTTTGGAGCTATCCTAATTTACTGGTCAAATATAAAGGTTGCCTTCCTTCTCCTTCCTATATGTACAGCGAATTCAAGTATTATTTTGTACGATATTTGTAGTTTTGTACACACATCACATATATATCTGTAAAGCCGTTATGATCAAGCCGACGACGACCAGTCACCAGAAGAGAAAAAGTCAAAATTCAATGTTTTAGTGTCTCTGTCGTTTCTCTGTCGTGAGAAAATCTATGCAAATCGATGGTTCATTGTGTATAGTCTGGAATAGTTGGGCGCCTTTTCCACACCGACAAACCAACAAAAAAAACTATAATGTCCTTCTCATGAATAACATTTTTTTCGTTTCCAAAACTATATGTAAGTTATAATAATAATAACACAAAACTAAGTACATAATAAATACTAAGTTCAAATACGATAAATTTGTAAAGCCAGTTCCAGTTCCACAACCAGACTATGATAATACGGATAGTACCATATTCATTCATATGTTCTTGACTCGACATCGACACAGAGGGATATTCTTCCAGTATTTTTTTTTATCTATTATTTATGAATTCAATTCCTACTTAAGGGGATTTAGGATTTGGGCAGCAGCAGCAGCAGCAGTTTTCTCTCCCCCCACATTAAAGTTGTGTGTACGATTTCTCACTGGTGGCGTGGGGATTTTGAAGATTTTCTTTCTTTTGTTTTGACATGGAGACCTTAGAACGTGATGCTTATGGTATGGAGCATCAAATCGTAATTGAAAAAGGAAGAAAAAAACCCGGAGCCAAATCATTTCCGTTGTTTACACGTTACAAGTGGACTCTCGAGTCGGAGTCTCCTCCCGGGTCATATTATGCAAACCTAGACTCTATTATTGAGCCTAGACGGTAGACGTAGACAGGGCCATGAATGACTTTTGAAAATTCAATATCTCTAGTTATGAAACTATAATCGTATACCAACTCATTCATGTTCATTCCCTTTCTCTCTCTTTCCTCTCGCTCTCTCTCTCTCATTCCGGTATTCAGTAAGGAGATGTCTGCGTGAGAATATTCATTCATTCATAAAATAGTTAAAAGTGGAAGCACAAGGCACAAGACACTGTAATCGAGTTAGAGCTTAGAGAGAGAGAGGGAGAGAGAGAGAGAGAAATAGAAAAAAGTCTGGAGAGAAAGAGACAGAGAGAGAGCCTTAATGGATGTCATAATTTTTCCTTAAGTGAACCCATTACTGGGTGGCAACGATAGACTTGATGACAAGAAACAGCCGTCTTAACTTGAACAGATTCCACACTTTTTTCCCTTGTAAAAATGTATCTTCCGTCTATATAGATAATTTATGTATGATTCTTTATTTTACTTTGAGGAAAAAAACGAACTTTGGATTTTTTTGCTTTGGCTTTGGACTCTTATATACATGCTGTGCAATTGTCTTTTTTTTGTTAGATTGAATTCGGAAGTTGAAATAAGCCAAAGAGAAAAATAAACCTTTTACAATGATGGCCATACTGATGCGTTTAGAGTTTAGATTTAAGTATGCGAATTATTGCGTGGTGATGTGATCAACCTTTAAAAACCGTAATATATATACGATAAAATATGTAGGATATCTCATCACGGTTTTTTTACCATTCAGCCACAAAACACACTCCAGTTCGAATCTTTGAAAGATACATCATGATGTGCAGGAATGTATGAATTGAACTTATCGTAAGTCGTCATATAGTTTGAAGAATTAGCACTATGATTCAAGAGCCAAGTTGTCATCTTCAATAAATCAACTAAAACTATATAGCGAGTGTGTGTACATGAAATAAAATTTATCAATGCAAACGCGAATGTAAAAGTGTAATTGTAAATTAAAGCCAGTGAGTTGAGACTCGTGAGGAGTTCTGCCTCTCTGAGACTCTTTTTTTTTTTTTTTTTAAAGCGAGGACAAATTGAAAATTGGCATTCACTCTGGCAATGGTTAGAAGATGGTGATTGCCCCATCATCGGGAAAGATAACATTTAATAGTGAGAGTTAATGCAAACCTACTGCTCGAGCAATAAAAATGACGCGTTAAACTTGCCATTAGTTATCTTCAACTTTTTTTGTCTCGATCATTGCACTCGCTACTCAGATATACGCAATACATTTGAAATTTCAACTGGCTCGGAATCAAAAAAATACATAGTTAGTTGAAATTAAAAACAACTTGGTGGCTTTTTCAACTCATCGAATTTGGCGAGTGAACAAATGACAAAAGAATGCAGCTGTGTCAAAGTCTAATCTTTATTACAGAAAAAAGATTTTATAACATTATTAGTACCTACTACCCACTTACTTACTATACGATCTACTCTATACAAAACAGAGAAAACCCATCCGCTCAGTATTATGAATTATCAAATTACGAGCTACAATTAAAGAATTATCTATAGACTATTCCACTGTTATAACAGCAATCCATATCGTATAATAGCAATAGCAATGAATGAATTATTCACACAAGGTTTTTAAGCCTGACTAATAAACTAAAAGGTAAATGACCAATTCTTTCCAGTTCTCATTACAATTAGTACGTGCAGGGAAAATGAATGATTATGATTTCCGTAGTACGAGTTCACTTTACCTGTAATTATGAGAGAATCATCATCCAACTCAATTTTTATATTACACTCACTTTTGTCTGAAAAAATAATATATATATATACATATATGTATGTACATATATAAATGTTTATTACTCGTATCCTATGAATCCTCTGACTCCGACTCTGATTCTGGTGCATGGTGATGGTGAACTGAAAGCAATTAATATTCAAGAAAACGCTTTCCTAAATATGATAAATATTATTATTTTATGACTTTATAGCATTTTATAACTTGATCCTTGGGGTGAAGCCCATTTATTAGCTTGATGAGCATGTTGTAAACAACCGTTTCTATTATGTATCAACTTCATTATGCATAAGTACGTATAAGCGAGCTGTAGCTGTAGTTTGTGGCAAACTTGTTTATTATTACCCATATATTTCCATATGTGTATTGTATATACAGAATATACACAAAAACTGTATGTATGTATACTGTACACAGCAAAAATTATATTATTGTGTTGTTCATAGTCAGATCCCAAATTCTCCTTTCGCCTTCTTCATTTATTATGACTATGACTTTAACAGTGTGTACAGAATGGGGGAAATGCCCATGGCTATACTTGAAAAAAAATTGGGATTACGGAAGATATAATCTTTAAATTCAATTATCCCCTTTCTACACTTGTATTTACAAAATTGAGAGGCTAATGTATGACTTTTATTGTAGTTTGAGCTTACCATTAGAAAAATCGGTTTCAAAATATGCATGTACAAGGTCTGAATAGTTTTCTTGTTCATATGATTAAAAATAAAATTTGAAATGAATTGTGTTTGAATTATCGAACAATGATTCTGTTCATAAGACTAAAGTAAAGTTCCCTATACATACGAACAGGCTCTTCTTGTGATATGTAAAGATAATGGAGTATGATTCTTTATAATGTCTGTAAACTATAAAAGTTCCAAAGGATGAAACAAAACAAATACATAAAAATAAAAACTATACGCACGTCAATGTGTGTATCTGTGTATAGCAGTAGTAGAGCAGAGTATGTAGTGTAGTGTACAGAGGGAAATGACCAAAATCACATTCTGGTTTCCAAATCCAAATCCAAATGTTCAATTTTCTTGTTTAGAAAAGAAAGGAATTGAAGAGGACGTCCAAGCGACGACTACATATCTGTATTCTCTGTATCTCTGTGTTTGTGTGTGGAGAAGAAGCTTGATTTACGATAATGGTCAACCTCAACTCACCATGAGCCAAAGAGCCGAATGAAAGTTTTGGTGGTGGTGGTGGTTCCATTGTGTATACTATACACTGTATAGTCCAACGACTATATCCAAACCAAAAGCAACTTGTACATGAGTATTTACACTCACGCTAGACAAGATCCACATCAACGACGCAGCCATATTCATTTAGTCTCATGTATGTCTACTAGTAGTATGTACTTGTCTACACAGAGAGGAGCGTGTGTACTACACACTGTGTAGTGTGTACTGTGTATACATATGTGGTTGGTAAGTTGACTATTACATAGGAATACGTATGTGAATGTGCATGTGGCATTTCTCTAGTAACAAATTGTAAAAGATACCTGGAACTTGTACAAGGAAAACAAGAAGAACACGTTTGATTTTATACGCGTAAAAGGGATTCCTAGTGTTTGTAGTTGTAGTTGTACTATGGTGTGTGGTGAGAGTTTGTGGTGAGACAAAAGCCAGGAAATACAGATAAAATAAGCAGAAAGGGAATTAAAGCCTTTCTCAGCTCCAAAGTCAATATTTTATAGACTATCTGCGTGTGTGTGTGTGTGTGTGTGTGTGAGTGTGGTAAACCGAAAGCATGTACAAGAACATTAGATGAAATAACTATACCTACTCAGAGTTCACTCCATCCAACTACAACACAAACAGAATCCATATACGCTATCAACTATAGTATGTGCAAGTAGAATGGCTTCTCTCTCTCTCTCTCTCGCTCCCTATAGAGAGGAGTTCTCTATAGAATTAGAGAAGAGTTTTTAAGCATCAATTTAGAGTCCACCCCAAAGGAATTATTGGCTACAATTTGTGTGTACGAAATAGAAGAACAGTTTGGAATAGATGAACAAAGACAATGTTTTTTTATATTTCCCAATTAGAGACTGCTGATGCACAATTAAATATCTGTAAGAAAAACTCGAGAGTTGGTTTCATTTCCTATTGAGATTCAATTATTTTGTCTTGCTTTAGATAAGAGTCTCCACATCAGAATCTGTAGACAAAGTAATTCCTTTTTATTTGATCCTCGTGAGCCATTTAGAAGAAATTGAATTTAATCGGAACAGAAGGTAAATTTAAACAATAATTAGACATCTCTATCTCTATACACAGGAAAAGGCTTTTATAGTTTACAAAATAAAAAATAATGGTACACAATGGAGAGTATACAAAATATTTAGAGATTGTTAAAATGTAAATATTTCTTCATCATACGCAATATACATATAACATTGTAGTATAGAGAGATTAAGCGATATTTTCTGCCATGATTAATGATTAATGCCTCGTGCTATAACCTATAATAGCCTCTGCTATTTTATATAAGAGAGAGGGTTTCTCGGCAAGAAAGTGGATAAAGAATAGAGATAAATACAGAAAGAAAAGCGGCGCATGGAAGGGGAAAGAAAGGGAAATTTGTTAAGAAGGAGAAATAGTCGGGCTGTATTTACGTGTACGAAATGTTTTTGTATATGTATTACTATGTATGCGTGAGCATGGAAGTTGTAGGTTGGTGTTGTGTTGGAAGGGAGAGAGAAATAAGAGAGAGAGAGAGAGAAAGAAAGTACGAGGGAAAAGATGGGAGGATATGTCGTCGTGACTGTCGGGGTTCTGGAGGAAAAGAAGTGGAGAAAAAAAATTATCTGTCGGCCGGCATTTTATTTGGAAAAATATTGCCGTAATTTATCTCATAAAGTGCTATTACGAGATCCAATTCCATTGGATAGCTGAGATGGAGCATCAATTTTCGTCTGGGACCAATCCTCGCCCTCTCTCCATTATCCTTTTCTTTCCCTTTTCCCTTCCAAGATAACATCCTGTCCCATTTCTTCCTCCCTCTTTCACTCACCGGTAACCAAGATGCTGCCAGCCCCGTCTTCCTGGGACAAATATAGAATATATTCACATCTTGCTCAAATCTCTCTCTCTCTCTCTCTCTCTCTGTCTCTCTCCATTCTCTTCATTCCCTATATGCACAATGTCTTTTTCTTCTCTATCTCTTTAAGCGAAATGTTCTCTCATTTTGTTTTGGCTTGAGCTATCCAAACGCTTCATGCATACAAATTTCCCTTACCCAAGGATCATTTCTCTAGAATTTTTCATCATCCTTCCTTTCCTCAGGCAAAACACTGTATTTACCATGCATAGCTTCATAGCATCATAGCACTATATGTATGCACATAGAACACATACACATGCATCCATACAAATAATGGTTTTCCCTTGCTTTACTTTCACCATTCCACTTTAACATCTCCACGTTTCCCTTTACAACTTAGAATTACTTTTGCTCACTCTATTTATTCTCCATATCAATGAGTACCGTAACATTTTCAAATTATTTTCATTACATTTGCATGAATTGCTATTTTTTTAAATGAGACACACTTTGCTAAAACAAATATAAATAATGTTTAAGTTAAATCTAAATCCCAAGGAAAAAATGGAGAAACATTTTCTACAATTTTAAAATCCCAATTCGTTATTTAATTAAAGTATACTAAAAAAAACTAGAAAATATTAATGGAATTTTTTTGTCCATATCAATAGTTGAAAAATAGGGGAATGAGATGACGCAAGCTCAGTAGAAAAAATCGATCAAATCAGGAAGTGAGAGAGAGAGAGAGAGAAGGGAAATACAGACACATAGGAAATGGAGGAAACTCTAGAATGCAATAAAGAGAAGAGGAAGGAAAAAGAAGGATCATGAGTTGCTGCCGCCAGACTATTAGTACATGTGTGAACGATTTTTTTTCCGGCTCACTTTTTTTATGCACACACAACTTGTCCTTTTTTTTACTTACTGACTCAACGCTTTCTTTACGAGGCTTAAATAGGTTTGTCAGTTCTAACTCTCTTGACGTTTCTGTGCAGGTGCTGTTGTATTCACTCAATGTGTACTACAAACATGCTCAGAACACAATTCACTACTTTATACAGAGTCTGTATTACAGACACAAATAAAGGGAACCTTTAGAACTATAGACTTTTTAAAAAATATATTCAACTATAGTATCTTTTGCTTTTGATATTTTTTGACGGAGTGAGTGAGTGAGTGAGCGGGTCCTTTTGCATTTCCGACTTCACACTTGGTCATCCACTAGAACATGATTCTTGTGGAACATGTTCTTGCCATATACACTTTGACAAGTTTGGAAGAAAAAAAATCTTATAAATGTACAAAATAAGTAGGTAAATATATGTATATATGTATGGAAGTGTCCTAGTAAACAATGCAAAAGCAATGGGGCAACTCAAATATGTTCATGTAGAAATGATGCCGCCACTCTTTTTTTCCTTTTTTCTTTTACCTCCTCCACTCATTTCCATGTATTGAGTTAAACGGATTATCGTATAGTTATTATTGCCTTCACTGCCCAACACATTTACAAATATACATATAGTACATATATGCCTACGTGTGTGTACTCCTTGGGCTATAAATGTTTTTTACTTTTTTTTAGACGACTCGGAATAATTTATGCCATGTTTAAAAAATTATTGTGATAACAAAACGAGTATTTGTTAAAGTAGCTCAAAGGAACCCGACAACCTTCTTTTTATTGGTAAATCGGATTCTCAAGTTTGTTTTTCAAAGGAAATTCTCTCTCTCTCTTTCTCTCAAAGAAATTACTTTTGTAATGAAAAGGCAAATATTTGAAATATTTGAATTCTCATTTGCTACTCTCGAAAAAGCTCCCAAATCCAAGTAAGTACACAATACACAATACGAAATGAAAAGAATATTTAAAGTCTTGACAATTAAAAATATCTCATGAACCGGTAAAGAAAAAGACAAGAATATTTTGACTCTGGTTCTTTTTATGAATTTTGAATTGTGAGGCTGTCTTGAAGAAAGAAAAAAGTACGCAAAACATAAATAATAAAGAGGTAATTTAACCACGTTTTCAAAATAATGTTTATGTTTTATCTCAGATTTTTTCTGTCCATCCATAGCATAGTTGTGTATACATATTACATACTAGCATGTATGTGTTTGTGTTCGCATTGGAGAAAAAGATTAGACGAGCGAAATTCCCCGATGATAAATGTGCAAATGTGAGTCGAAGAGTGAGTACATGTACTCGCTTGCTTGTTTGCATGGTATGGACGGAGGAGTTGTTCACAAAGGATGATAGAGAAAAGATGGGCTATAGTATCTGAGTATCTGTGGAAATAATTCAGGAAGCGTTTATTTAATGGAAGTGAGATAGAGAGAATGAAGCGGAAATAAATGGGAATGGAGGGGATCATCTGTACGTTCCTAGTCAACATAAGTATGAAGCCAAGTTAAAATCTGGACTGTGTGTTAAATGCATGGTTTCCTGTGTACATAGTACATACATACATACACGATCCGATGAGATCTGTATGTGTGTAACTACAACTACTGACAATATGTATAAGCATATAAAAGTGCAGTACGGATTTTGACTCGGTATCGTCGTCCTCATGTTGGCTCATCGCGTACAGATGTGTTGCTTTTACTTGCTTTGCAGTTATTCCTCGTTGGGCTCGTCTAGATTTCATCTATTGTCGTAACGTAATATAATTTGGAAGCTCATCTGAATTCCAGCCCATGTTACTTCTCCTCTCTCTCTTTCGTCTTGATGCAGATAAATTGTTCGTCTTCCATAGACTCTCTCTCTCTCTCTTCTCTTTCTCCTTCTCCATGCACATGCGATATCTAAACTTTGTACATACATAAAGACCCAGTCTGTCTTGACTATATATATGTACCCACACTACAATATCTGTATTACCCTCTTCTTTCTATTCTTTCCTTTTTTCTCCCAGAAAACATACACACAAGTCTTCCATCAGAATGCTCTCGATTTCCTTCATGCCTATCCATATTATTATCTTGAGTAGTACTTACATGCATCAAGCAATAGAAATACAATATCATATAAAACTCGTATACTTATATACTATACAATCTCAAAGTTTCCTCGCTCTCGCTCTCTCTGAACAAACAAAATTTGAAACGTTGAGAGAAAAGTGGTATGAGATAATAAACTTTTGTTTGCATATTAGATAGTTTATCATATAAACTTTATATGGACGTTTTGAGATGGGAGTCTCTGTGTGTAAATGTATAATACGGTATGAGCGAAAAAGGATAAAGAGATACTTTCAATATGCGATAAAGATGGAAACAATATATAAGTCCTTTGCCCATGAATAAAATAATGAGAGCCATGAGCCCTCTTTTCGAATAAAATCATCAATCTTTCCATACGAATGTGAATGACGATTATGAATCACGTAAATTCCTCAATTCCAGCTCATAAAAAAAAACTGACTGTGAATAAGTTATTCGAAACAATCAATATCGTACATCCCTGGATAAAAAATACTAAAATCCTCAAATATGACGAATTTAGTTTTTACTTATGAGTTACGATTGCGTTTAAAGCTGCTTTACTTTTTATATCAAAGCAAACTCTGTAGTTTAATTTAATAAAACAATAGTAAATAGTTTAACTACATTGTGAAATCAGTAGTTTTAGTCTCGATTCTACCACTTTGCCCGGAAAATTCAGAAATTCAGAAATGTGTATATAAAACATAGTTACATATTATATAGGCTTGTAAAATAGTTTGTTTCTTATTTTCCTGATATAGAAATTACAATCCTTTGGCTTTTTATATGGTTGGACTGGACTCAAATGGGAAATGGTTGCCTGGCATGGTATACAATAAAATCGTATGGAGAGAGCGCTTATACTTATAGAGAAGATTATGTCCTTCAACTGATTGTGAGTCTCTCTTCTATTATAGCATAGTTAAGGTTATGCTCCGCAACCACCATCTTATTAAATGCCACTTTCTATTATCTCCATTTACTGGATATTGCAACACCAATTCAACCATCCCCACTTATTTCTCTCTTAAACAGTCGAAACACACACACACACACACAATATTATCCATCAGAATTTTATAGCTTTCCACTTCCCCTCCAGCAGACTTTCCATTATAGAGTAATTGAAGCTCATATCTTAATTAGACAGTCCTAATGGACACAACCTTATTTCCTGCTACCATCTTGTCTTACACATCACATAGACACACAGAATAAAATACAAGAAGGAAGAGGAGAAAAGCACCCGACTCCATTTAACTTCAAGGTTTATAACCCCATTCAAATAGCCTATGTCTATTCAGCCCGTACGCAACTATAGACTATAAAAACAGTGGAAAAAACATTTATTTTCTTAAGGAATTTAACCTATATAGATTGTGTATTATGACACTATACGCAATACATAATATTTATCATGCTCCAACTCTCTTCCTTTTATATAATGTTCCAAAAACTATAGAAGGAAAACTCATCATAAAAGTCCATACGACTTTTGTTAATTAGGATACTAACTAATAAGTAAACGAATAAGGACTTAATTCTTTCGCCTGTCAAGTACGCATGCAAACACGGATGGAAATGAAAGGAAGAAAACATTTGTAGATTTTTGTTGGAAAACGTTTTTTTTTATTTGGACATTCATGATTTTTTTCTTCTATATGTTTGTAGTTTTTATAATATTAAAAGTGGTATATGTTTTGTGTATTTTCAAATAGACATTTCAAGAGTACAAGTAAGGACACTAATCGTAAGCTAATTAGTTATATAGTTGCAATTTTGCTTACTGTACAATATTAAATACAATGATATAATATCAATATCTGACAGGCAGATTTCAAAAAAGAAAGTCAATTTTCTTCACCATTCTGACGGATAATAATTTCCGATGTCCAATGTCCAAGCTATATGTACACTATTTTAATTATTTTATTAATCCAGACTACATTCATTTATATATCTCGTCATAATATATATCGTTTATCAACTAAAAAACGAAAGTAACATTTGGCACTTACGAAGCAACTAAATAAAAAAAGTACAGACAGTCTATATCATCTATGTATTTAAATCATATTCTATTCTGCTGACGAGAATCATATGTATGACATTTAAGATTTGAAACATTATGAGTCCATACGCGGAACACTTGTAACTTGTCTTCCCAAGTTGAACATTATTTTTCAGGACATACAGAATCTCCATTCACTCATTCATAAAGAAGACAAAAAGTCGGAAGTATCTGTATAAGCAGCTGTACTGACTATTACAAAAAGTACTTGTGGGACAAAATATTCAAAAAATGTATGTAAAAAAATCAGAATAATAAAGATATTCGTAATATCAAGTGATGATTTTCATACACAAACGTCTTCCTCTCTGTATCTCTACATTTAAGCACTATCGGAACTCGGAAACTAATAAAGTTTTTTTTGTATATATACACAAATGTGCTTGAGTACGCCTTTATGAATATGTATGTAATACGTAATGGAGAGAGAAAGTGAATTGAAAAAAAAACAGTATAAAAAAGAGGAGAGATAGAAAGGAGATGAAGTACTTGTGTGGCATGAGTATATTTTTACACTTTAAACTCGACTACTCTCTTTGTATGGTTGAAATAGAACGGGTCCAGTGGACACGGTAGTTGTGGTGTGAGGAGGTGATGGAGAAGAGCTTATATGATGGTGATGATTCGTTCCATTAGTACTGAGAAGACCGGGAGAAAGTTGATTACTCTGAGGTGCAATACACTGATGGCAGGTAGAGTTGTTATCACTAGATGAATTGGAGGATGGTGAGGAAGCCATTGCGATTTTAATGGGACTTTCATTATTCATTTCTAATCCACCGAGAGGACTCCCAGTCGGTAGCAACACTGGAGATCTTTGTTGTTGTTGTAGTTGTTGTTGCTGCAAAGAGTAAGGGAACATGGTTGGAGGTCTGGGAGCGGATGAGGGAGTCAATGGGCCACCATAATGAGAATGAGATGGTGAATGATAGCCCCGGGATGCGGGTGATGGGTGCTGATGTTGTTGTTGCTGCTGTTGTTGTTGAGAATGAGGATAAGATGAGCGTCCTGTGGGCATAGACGCCGCAGCAGCCGCGGCTGCTGGATGAGGATAATACGCTTGATACAGAGATGCTGGAGAGTATGGATAGTTACTAGCGGATGCAGCAGCTGCATGAAGAATATACGCTGCCAGGGCGGGATCCGCATACGGCCATGCTAGTGCGAGTCGCTGACGTTTATCTTTCATTCGTCGATTTTGGAACCAAACCTAAATAAAATATATATAGAGAATAAAATTCATACTTAAAATCATTTGCATACACTACGTGAATGAGGCAAATGAAATAAAAAAAGACCGTTGCTTGACTTTTGACCTATAATCTACACAAGAACTTCGTTTCATTCATTCATTCAACCAACCAACCATCGACATAGCAACAATAAATAAATATACCTATGTAAGTCTGTAGCTGTGTGCGTGTTATATACATAAAAATAAAAACAACAATTTCATTGTGTTTGTTCTCCGTCAATAATGTGTAAATACAGATATTCATGGGTACATACATACATGGATCAACCTTGTATCTTTTATCCCTGCACTATACATTCTGCTATATTTATCCCTGTACTTATGTATGTTGTCTCAGTTGTCTGTCGTCTGTATGTCTAAACTTGGGAGTGGAAAAGAGGAAGCCGCCGACGGCCGGAAAATTTATTTAAGAAAAGTAACTCAAATGCCAAGGTATATAGAGAGAGAGTTGCTAATTAAATCTTAACGTGTTTTTTCACTCCCCTTTTATGCTCTTGGCTGAGAATTCCACTGAGATTTTAGCAATTCAATTATCGAGCGATGATACGACGTGAAGTGAGCAACTTCCTTCACTCACTCACAAACCAACTATATGCATTGCACAGACAAGGAATACCGGCAACAATTCCAATCTAAAAGTCTTATGTCTACAATTCTACATCACACAGTCTCTACTTCTCGGTAAACTCTCGAGTTCTAGTTGAAGCAGCTAACAATAAGTAGAAGTAGAGGAAGATGAAAAAGAAGAAGAAGACGACGAGGAGGACTAATACATTGCTGCTGCATTTTATTTCATTTCTTTTTATGACTACCTTTTAACACCATAACCAACACTTTACCTCACCCTACCTCTTTCCACCACCAAGCATATAGTCTTTACAATTTACGTACAATGTCTTAACACTCTCAAATCATGTATCTCTTCACTCGAAACTTGAAATTGAGTAGTGTACATATGTATGTATTCCCTATGTATCAAAAGTTGAATACGGATATTCGACATTCCGTGTGTGCGGAGATACTGAACTGTAGGTTTATGATATGCTCGCTCCATCCCTTTTGTACCCTTTGCATCAACTGTGTTAAAAGTTAAACATAATTGTTCTCAAGTCAAGTCCTCAAAGCAGCAAGAAAATACACTTTTAAGTTTTACTTGGAAGATGTAACATACAAAGAGTTGAGAGTTTATCTACAAACTTCATCTTTACAATATACATACATATATTATATGTAGCAAAATGTATATAAGAGCATTCACAGCTCTTAAATAGGTCTAATTTAATGCTAAGTACAATTTCGTTTTGCATGATTCAGTATGTACAGAGGTGAGCACATTCTTACAGTCTATATATACAAAGTTCAAGTACATACTTACACTTTAGTGCACGGGCAGTAGATACTAGATACGTATAGAGAGATACATAACAAGTTGAGAGCTTTGGTTGGACGGGCTACACATGATGAAAACTTCAATCCTAAGCTATGTGATAATAGTTTCTTAGCGAACACATTATCTCCAATTACGACGGCATCGTCTATATATAAAGTTTCCCTTAATTTTTGCTCAGTGTATATAATGCATGTGCGTGAACGGTTAATGGGTTTCAATAATTAAAATTCTGGAACGATGACTTGATATTGAGGTGCTGTGAGTACAAACACTACAAACACAGTAGTAGTCAAGTAAATTATAAGCATATACATATTAGTACTTTCAGTATGTACAACTTACAGCAGTTATATATTATGGACTTTTAAACATTTTGTATGTACATATTCAAGTTTAAAAACTAAAACTAGGGGATGAATGTATTAAGTAGAAATCCTTTTTTTTAGCCCAAACTCTTTTATGTGCCTACACAAACTCTCATTTCAAATTAAAAAGTCTTATTTAACTAATTTTAAAGTTTTACTGACGTCTATACACAAGTTGAAGATTTTCCAGTACTAAATGCAAACATAAAATGTCATAAAAAAATTCTGCAGGATTACAAGACATTTCCAAAATTCTAATTTATCATATAGTATTTCATTATATTTCTTATCGCTTTTGAAAAAACGGCTAATTACAATTTTCCATGTACTTAAATCGTATCAACTAAGAGCAATTTTAATTAGAACGATTGATAAGACTCTAGAAAAAAAAAACCTTTTATCGAAGAGGTCACTGGCATTATAGGAGGTATTTCATGTGGAGTATTCAGTAAAAAGCAAATTCGGTAGTTAATTTAAATCGCAATACTCAATACTATATTATTTTGTTAATATATACTCGTTTAAAATGATTTTTTTCTCTGAATTCTTTTCCTATAGTATCCGTATGTATATTTAAAAAACTTTGATAGTGTGAACAAACTGTATACTTCACGTAAAATATCATTCCCAATTATATATATATACAAGTTTTGACGGTCAAAAGCCAAAAGTCAAACGAAATGCTATGTACAAAAAAAAATAGTTTGAAATTATTATATTACATTATTGTACACATTTAGAAAATGTTACCTTAATGGTGGACTCGGGAAGATTGAGCTGAGCAGCAAGTTCACACCTTCTCGGTCGAGACACATAATTTTCTTTGAAAAATTCCTTCTCCAATCGTCCTAACTGCTCTCTTGTAAATGCTGTCCGATAGCGACGAATTCCTTCATTAGAACTGTTGTTTCCAGACTTGTCAGAATCTATACAAAGAAAAAACATTTTTACTATTAGTTTTATCTATAGTAATGAACATTTTATTACTTGTGTATTTTCTCTAATATTTGAAATTTCTAACGCTCTTTAAACCTATTTTTATGATGAAATTATTTACTATCTGTATTTGCCGACAACAATACAATGAACAATCTACTAATTGTAGCACATCAGGATTTAAAATAAAATGTCAAAATTCTTTATATGAATACGTAAAAGCCTCTTCTACAAGGGTATAATAAAACCTATGGAGCATATATTTTCAATAGATAAGTACTGAATAGTATTTGACACATTTTACTATGTGCAACTCCTGTGTTCGTTAGATAGTAAGTATGTAGTTATTAAAACATAATCCCTATAGATTAAAAATTTAGGATTTGTATTAAATTGAAGGCACACGAAGAAGAAACTACTTTTAAAAAGGGAGAATTTCCTTCAATTTATTCACACACACCAATGTATGTATATGTAATTGAAATTCCATTTGGGATCAAAGGAAGTGGAAAACAGCAAATCGATTTCTCTCTCTCTCTATGTATAAGGGATAAAAAACGATAATCTGAACCGACTAATTTATATTTGCGTTCGCCATGCTTTTCTGCATTGTGAGGAATTTGACGAAGATACTTTGAAACTGGTCATGTATTAAAACACTCTTGAGAGTCAATATATGCATACCAAATACATATAGGTAAAGGAATGGAGAAAACTGTCTGTACTAACCTATGCAACTTCTCAAAAGTCAGTCAGAATTAGCTCGTACATTTATTTAGTTACAGTGTACCGCAAATCAATTATGTACCTCAATTCTCTACATACATATCAATGTTCACACAACAGCTACGGTGAATAAACACAATCCAAATACATAATGATAACAGAAGCCATTCATGTGTGTGTGTGTGTACTACAGACATGTATGAGTAGTTCAACTACATACTATATTTATTATATCTGTATAATAAAGGGTCGTTTGAGGTGTGGCTTTTCTCTGGTTGGGGTTTCGGTAAATCCAGAATTCATAATCTCAAGTACGTATAGGATTTCTGTATACTTAAGTATATGTGAACGCTTGTTTGGATATTATTTTATAAAGACTTTTCTTCTTCTTAAAATGACTTTTTGAAACTGTGTGTAATACCCATTTCCTCATTATGAGCCACCTGCAAGAAATTATCAGTTCTTTCCAGGATTTTTATAAGCATTTCCTTTAGTTTTTTTTATCTACACTCATGATTTGAGTGTAGAAAGAAAACTGTGAATTCTATAGAAAAACTCATATGGACATGAGATTTAAGTGTGGATTATTTAATGGTTTGAATCGCATGAGATTAAGTTACGCTTTGGGTCATGTAAAATATGTACTATAGTAGTACATGTACTTATGATGCCTGTTGTTCAAGTTTCAAGTTAATGAACGAATTTGTTTGAGTCCGTATTAACTACTAACTACTAAAGACATAATAATAAGCTTATAGGATTTCAAAACTCTTGACTTATGAATGACCCAAAAACAAATTCGAGTTTAGACTGTTTGTCTGCTCATTCGCATTGGTAAATTAATAGGAAATAACAAGTATATCCTATACGTTTTTTGTTAATCCTAATAATATAATAATAATAATAATAATTAAATACTACATATTCCGAGGTTCAAGGGTTTAAAAGTTATACATAATATGGATTTGGGCAGGTCTAGCTCATTAGCTTATGCATGTACATATAATACATATCTATCGCTTTGAAAATGGGAGACTTTTTGGCTTCTACATTCGAAAACTTGGTTTCAGAGTTGTAAGGGTACAACTAATTAGAATGATTGCGGCAATTATACCTCGTCAATAGATAAAGTACAAAAAACGGATGCATCTATTTGTATATCAAAATGGTGAATTTTTAAACTGTGAACAAACGAAAGATTGATTTGCATTTCTACCATGAAGAGAAAAAAAAAAGTTTTTGATTTGTAAAGAGAGAAAGAAAGAAAGAGATAGGGAAAAATAGGAGGACACGGAAAACCAGAAAACCAGGGAATTGTGTATAGGAAGTGTATAGGAAGTGTGGGTGGGCTTTCATCTGAGTATTTGTGACAGACAGCAGGGTGTCGTCATTGCATTCTTTGAGCAAGTTTGCCTCGCCTGCTGTTGACCATCGGTCACAATATATAGCATGCCAAATACAATAATATACACAGCACAACAATATAGTAAAGTGAGTGGTCCGGTCGGTGGTTCAATTCGTTCTACCCTGTGTGTGTTTTGTGTATGTGTGTGTGTTGAAGTGAAGCTGTCGTTGTTCAACTTCAGCTCAATTGAAGTCCACACACACACACACACACACACACGATTCTCTCTATCTCTGTATTACCTCTATTGAACTATGTATTACAATGTTGAAATGACTATGTATAAGGAAAAAAATACTAATATTACTACGTTATTCCGTTCAATGATATTTTGTTCAAGCCGGGAACATCCCCAGTTAGTTTCATTGAAAAGGCATGTGCCCAACGACAGAATGATATAGAAAAGATAGAAAGAGAGAGAAAATGGGGGAAAAAGAAGATTCCTAGAGTCTCTCTTCAATTCTTTTCTATTGTGACAACTAGCTGACGTTTATACGATAGTCACCTGAACTAACTACAAAAGAAAACCTCCTCCTCATGCCGAGTTGAGAATTTATGCTCTCCATATCATTCTCTCTCTCTATACAAAATTATATTTATTACATATATATATATACTTTTACTCCATATCCATTAGTACTACCGTGTAGAGATAAGGAAATGTTTAAAGCAACTCACTATGACATGCCCACTTATTGTTAATACATGGAATTTTATCGCGATTGTAATTCATACAAATGCACCATATAATCTCTAAGACAATCATTTGGAACTGAACTACATAGATCATCTATGATAGATGACATGATTGTCATAATAATAATGGTATAATAATATTATTATAATATAGTAATATAGATAGAAAAGACGAATGAATCGAGTAAATTAAAAAAAAAAAAAAAACGTACCTTTATCCGAACAATGTTTTCCATTCATATGATCATCTTGATCACGATCTTTGTTGTTCCTATGAATATGATTTCCGGATCCTTTCATCGAGTCTGGAGAATGAAGGGATGTCATGGGTGGTGTGGCTGGAGGACTTTGATCTGGTCCAATTGGTGGTGAGATGGGTGATGTTTTCATATTGAGTGCTGCAAAATTATGCATGGCAGCCATACCAGGATGACCAATTAAATGTTGAGCATGTTGATGAGGATGTTGATGGAGATGCCCATGAGGAGACATCATTTCCGTTCCTCGTGGTCGAAGAATATCTTGGATTCGTAGTAAATTACTTGCCGTAGCTGCACACATTGAACTTATACTCATTTCACCGTTTGGGTCGCCCAACTGCTGCCTTGGCTGCATTTTTTGCACAAGATTCATTGAACACTCAAACTTTTTTCTTTTTTTTTACGTTCCAAGTTGATTGTATATTTGTCAAGTAAACAAGTAAATTGGTGAATGTACTACATAAATTATAATAATAATATTTCACAATGTGTAACACACTTGATTGTAATTGTAATTACAAGAACAAATTATCTATCGTGAAAAGTATATAATATTTCAAACTTTGAACAATCCGCAACAATGTTGTCCTACTGGAACTGGAAGAACACACACGTTAAACACTTTCAAATTACAATTAATTAATTTCTCAAAGTCGAAATTGTGTATATATATTTTTAATAAAAATAAAAAACGAACTTGACTTATGAAGGAACAGAGAGGAAAGTTTTTCCGTGTGCCCTTTGCCCGCTTTGTGGATATCAAGTGTGAGGAGAGTTGATGGAGAAGCGCGTGAAAGCCTTTAGTTAAGAAAGTATGTACGGTCGTGAAAAGTTTTGTTGGGAAGAAGAAGGCGGTCTAGTCTTGAAAGTAATGCCCATCCCGACCAATCACCATCGCCTTGCGCGTCATGTATTTTTTCGATCAGTGTGTCGAAAAATCATTGCGTCGTCCCAGAAAAGGTTTTCCCCCCTTCTGTGGCCTGTCATCTCTCTACCACCATAAAACTTTTCGGCATTGAATTCCTTATGCTAATTGCAACTTACTTTTAACTAATCATGATTAAACTCTAGATCCCGTTCCAGGATTTCCATACAATGTATCATACATTATTATTATGCATGGCTTACAATGTTTTGCCATACATGTATACTATTGTATACTAATAATCTATACTATAAGCAGCAAAACGTCAATTAGGTATAAGATATGTGCATGGATGGATGCAAACTCAATTAACGGGTTGAAAAAAATTAAGGGTGTTTTGGAGTGAGTAAGCAATAAGCATATTATATATTAAAACTCAAAACTTTTCAAATCCGTTTACTTTTTAAAAGTTTCAACGATTATGTAATCATGATTAATCAAAATTAATATGGAACAGAATAACAATGAGACTAGAAACGATCTATTTAAGTATTATACTTTGATAAATAGGAATAATTCTGAGGAATAAAATAGAAAATATAGCTAGCCGATATTTGACATGAGACATATGATCATTCCGCTTTTGATTTCGAATCATTCTTTGATTGCAATGTACTTTTGTCACTCTTCTTTTTCTTCTGTGTAACATCCAGATCCTTCAGAAGGACAGGCGACACAAGGTATTCAAATATGATGAGAAACCCAATAAAGATAAAAGTTAACCCAAAAATTAAATACGGAACCAAGTAAACTGTTTTGGAGCACATTTGCGATGACTTTACACAGAACTGTAATTATTCAAATTCAAACAGACATTGTGTTATATATATTTAAAGGTGGAGAAGCAAATCAATGAATGAGGAAACTTAAAAAAAAGGACTTGCATATTTTTCAGCTTCATTAACCAATTGGAAGAAGTAATATTGGCACTCTTTAAGTTTCCCAGCTTTCGTTCTCTCCAAGCAAATCCCTTGTTTTTCCAAGCCCTTCCACCACGCCGATCCTCGTTTACATAAGAAATACGCACACAGTCCCTGTAATGGTATATATATAATATATATATATATGAAATTCATATTATGAATATATGTAGTAAATCCATCATCAATATTATTACATATGGCACTGTATACTTTGTTTTTGTTTTTACGAACTGTTGCAATTACAATTTGGCTTCTTAAATTATTTTAATAAGTATATACTTATTTGAGTAATGTTAATTCATAATAAACTCACGGAGCATCCATGCAAAGTCTTTGCAAATAACTTGTACATTTTCACTAATCTTGAACCTTTATTGAAGTAGGAAAAGACATAGGCCGCAAGCATGTTTATGACATCCCAACCAATTTGACTTATTGCAACCAGACTTAATGGAAAGAGCATGAATAGACTTGTATGAATCAAATCTATTCCATCAGCAGCAATGCCAACTCTCTTAAGCAAAGTCTTTCGCTCTTCCAAAATTACATAAATCATCCATGCAATTAGCATACTGATAAATCGAGCTGTCACCGTATCCCGTGTATTGCTTTTTGAATGCCGGCTAATGTGACTTCTTTTTTGTTGCTTATTCTCCGTCTCATATTCTTTAAATTCTTTTGATATTTCTTCATGTATTGTTTCCAATCCTTGTGATTTCGACCGTGTTCGTCTGGCTGGACTATGGGATTTACACGTAGTGGGAGGTTCTGGAGCGGATCTCACTTCATGCTGTTGGAGAACGCTATCATTTTTTTGTGCCCCATTGTCAATCATGTTGGCCGTCATTGAAACACCTGCTCATTGAAACGAAACACACACACAAAATTACCGAGAATCCAAAAAAATGATCAAAAGTGGAAATGATGTTCTAATAGTTTGTGTATTTAAAATGAAATGAAATCAAATCAAATACGTCTGTATATCAAAAAAACTATACCTATAACCTTTAACTTTTTTATCGTTGATTTCTTATTGAATTATCCGTCGATTATGTTATTTTGTTCTCAAACTGTTCAATTCGCTGTCACAATTTCGATTGCATACAAATCTCTTAGAGTATATTATAAGTAATTCTAAGACAAATCTAGGATCAGTAATGAGATATTTTTTCATTTATAAAAAGAATCTGTCAAGGCCGTGTATGCACATACAGCTTTAAATACACACAACGCTTTTTATAATATGAAATTTTTTTCCCCGTAACCAAGACAACTTTTATAATTAAAAAAGAATAAAAAGAGAATCAGCATGCATGTGTGCGAGAGAGTCCCAAGATAAATAGCTTTTCCCTAAAGTGGACTCGTATAAATTCTTATTATTCTTATTGTTTCGTCACACAAACAAGTCTCACAAGTCACAACCGTGAATCGAGGAGAAACTTTCAGCGAAAGTTTCCCTTTCCTGCATACCAAGTCCGAGCCGATTTCATTGTATGAACTCGTGCCGGATTTATAACTTTAAACAACACATTCCCATCAAAAGCAAAAAATTATTACCGACTTTGACGAAATTAACTAAATATACAATTTTTGTTGTTCCCCAGGATAAAATTTGACTGCAATGTCGACACCAATTTCCGAAACTTTCCAAAAATGACAAATTCAAAATATTATTCTCAATTAGCGGATCAAAAGTAAAACTATCGTACACTGCGCACTGTGCGTTTAAAGTTTGAAAAAATCGTAATAAATATAACAAACCGGGATTTTCCCTTAGAGTATATATATAACATGTTATATATACTCTAAGGATTTTTTCATTAGATTATGGATGAGAAAAACTCTGAGGAGCCTGGAAATTTAAAAGAGTGTGAAGCTATAACAGAGTTAAATGAAGAGCTAGCGGAAACAAGCACAGAAAATCCGGAAAATCCAGCTTTTAATAAAGAAAGTAGACTGGAAAATGCAGTCCATGAAGAGGAAATCACAGCAAATGAAAATGCAGTGCACGAAGAGGAAATCACGGCGAATGGAAATGAAACCGAAAGTACTGACATTGGGAATAATTCAATTGGCCATCAAAACATCTCAACCACACCTGGACAACAACAAGAAGCAATACCCTTAATTAATACAACCACCGAAGTGAATGTTGATATATTTAACGAGGGACCAGTAATTCCTTCTGTTATCCTGTTTGGCATCATTTATTTTTTCTTGGGGAAAATGTTCAATTGTGTAGAGTCGAAAGGAGTTGTATTGAATTGGTCTTTTTTAGTTGGTGGAGTTGTTTTGATAATTGCTGAGTTTTCCTTGATGATTTACCTACTGAGTCTGGGATTCCTCTGCTTTTTCTTTTTACATTACAAACGAGCACAAATCCGACGATTTATTTATGTCGCGATTGGGGATGGCCTAATTCACATTGATGGAAATTTCCAGGTTGGTTATTAAATAATCATCAATAATCAACAAATTTTGTACTTTTCGTGCAATGCAAAAACAATCTCATATATTATATGTATACGCACGTTTTATAGGTGATTTTGGGGTTCATCATTGTTGTGATTTGTTTACCACCTTGGTTGTATTTACGTGACTACAGTGTCCGATGTCTCATTGATCGAAACTGTATTTTTTTGCTCAATATTTTTCAATCCCTTACTGATTGTGTAAGGCTTTTTTTTATTCACTTCCTTTTGATTTTAATGTATATGTAATATGTAATAATAATTTCTGAAAAACTTGTCAAGTTTGCTCATTCGATTTCTGTGGTTGTTCTTTCTAAATGTATATATATATAGGCATGTGGCTCTTACCTTCCATGTCAACCGCCGACAATGTGTCAAGCAGTAATGCTTAGTTTGCCCATTGCAGTTATGACAATCGGCCCAGCAGTTGCTGCATTCTACGCCTATCTTCATTATTTCCATCACCACCATACAATTGTCATGCCTCAAACTCCAGCCGTCGTCCCAACAGCAACTCCAGTTTACACTTTTCCCACAAGTCAAGTCGATTAGAGAAATACTTTAAACTTTAATGTATAAAGCGTATAATAAAGGGAATTTATGTACAATTTTTTAAAATTAAGATTCCATATTAGTATTTCCAATACATCTTGACATACACACTGAATAAAAATCCCTTATTAGTCTGCAAAGCAAATACCAAAAAAATGTTTTTGAAATTTGCCGACCATGTAATACTTTACAGTATTTTGAATAAAGCATAATAAGTTAGTTGAACATAAAATTATGTCAAAGTTTCACCTGAAATGAAAGTGAAACTTTACGTGAATCCAACATTAAACGTTTTACCTGAGTCAAAACGTACGCGTTTACCTGATTTTAGACATGCAGACAAATACGTACCACTTTACCCCAAATCGTATTGGATACAACCTGATATCCCATAATATTTTATAGGGATTTTATACAGTGTGCAGAAAGCCTTTAGGGATTTATTTCTTAATTCAGTTCTCGTTTCAGCTATGCATTTACAAGAAAATAGCCCGTCGCTTCCAGCGACCTACAGCATCATAGTTCCTCATACAATATTGACTTTGGAGAATTGGGACCGAAATAATACCCATCTTCCCGTTTAATCAGTTTCCCCCCGTTAATTGGGCTTTAGCTGTTAATTTTTTTCCCCCATTTAATTTGGCTTCCCCTCATTAAATTGCTTCTCCCCCGTTAATTCAGTTTGCATCCGTTTTTTAATTTCCCTCCGTTAACTGGTAAACTCCACCCCGTTAATTGGTTCCCCCTGTCAATTGAGTTTCCTCTCGTTAAAACTTAACTGGTTTTCTCCCGTAACTTCTGACGAAGAATTGCTTAATTTCCCTCAAAAGTCATTAAAAGCCCATCGCACTGTTTTTTTGTCCAATGGTCTAATTTTCTACACTTTCATCTCATTTTGAGCAGTGTAGTATAGCTAGTGCACACTTCTACTCTCCACAATATTCACAGCCCATATTCACACACGTCAAAGGAATGGAAAAGGGCCTTTTGATTTTAAGGGCCTTAGTGGGGACTTGGACGCAATATACTTTCCTACATACTTTGTATGGCAGAGCCTCCTGAGTATACATGCCAAATCCCAAGTCTCTATAAGGGCAATAGTTTAGAGTCTAAACGGAGTAGCCATGCACATATAATTAGGGTTTTGTAACAAAACTTTTGTTGCTTATAGTATAGATTATTAGTATACATGTATGCCACACATTGTATGGAAATCCTGGAACGGTCAAGTGACGAGAAGTCCACTCCATGTCAAATAACGAGTGATAAATGAACACTTTTCTGCCCTTCCTTCTTTACTACACAATGAACAAGTGAGCTATTTTGGCTTGCAACTCCCTCACCGACTTTCATTTGCTGGTGTATGCATAAGAAAAGTCATTTTTCCAAAAAGAAAAAAGCAAAAATAGAGCTTATACCGATTAATATACCTATTGAACCTGGATACATATTTGATTCATACACACACATAGACTTTTTTCTATACAGGAATTTCAAATTTTCATATTTAAATGTCAAAAATTTTGGATCATTACCTTTTGCGGTAGAAACTTTATTGCACATTGACACTACAAAATATACAAAATGAATTGATATTACGGCCCGTAATTTACGGGTATGTATAACCATTAACCATTTATTTATACCCTTCACTTACAAGAAAATACTAGTTTCTCTGTGTGTATAAACTATAAAGTGACTTTATTAAAGTCAGTGTGTACTAGTAATTTGGCTTTATAAAAAACAAGCTACAGTCGACTCTCGACAAGCCATACACACAGGGGACTGAAAATATTTTTACGGCTTAGCGAGTATACGGAATAAA